>SRPV01000009.1:0-81561 GCA_018360135.1 Claviceps sorghi | reverse complement strand
CAGTTTCCCCCATGGGAGGGCATTCAGGAGCCCGTGTTGGCATGACAATGACGCCTTTTTTTTTTTTTTTTTTTTTTTTTTTTTTTTTTTTCTTTTTTATTATGTTCTCATATATTTGTGCGGGCTCATGAATTCATGTTGGGTCGGTCTGAAGGGAACACTCCAGAGCAAGATGCCACAACGCATTAATATGGATTCTGCAAAGCGTAGGTTAGCATTAGTATGCTCCAGATACCTAAGCAGCGACATAGAGCAACAAATTACGCTTTTCAAGGGGAAAAAAAAGAGTTATCGATGCATGGCGACTGCTCCGAGTGACATCAGAACAGATTGACACAGTTCAACGATGGAGAGAGCGTAGCAAATGAGTGCCGAGAGGATGAGGCTCTTTGCATAAAATGCGACGGCCAGGCATGAATTATAATAACGCTCGAGCGGCAAGGCGGTGTACTGCGGGTAATGCAGTCAGTTGAGGCGTTTAAATAAGCCTTTTTTTTTTTAAGTTTTTTTTTTCCCCTTCGCGAATGCAGGTCTTGGTCTCGAGGCCTCATGCAAGGTACTGAAGAGTCAGCGTCCAGCAAGGAACCAGCGTCCATTGCGTCCATTGCGATGCGGACCGCTGCAGACTGCGGTGCTGCCTGGCGGCTTGTTGCCCGAGACAACAAGGCGACGGGATTGATTGGCGGTGAGGATGGGGTTGTGGGCGTCGTGGGCGTCGTGGGTGTCGCGGGGTTTTCGCCTTCCCCCGTTCCCTTTCCTCACGCCAAGACGCTGGCACGTGATGTGGAGGGGCCGAGGCCCATCTGTTGTGTTGTGCCGTGGATTGCCCGTGGCTGGAGCCCAACTGACAAACGCGCCACCACCAAGCATTGCAGCGCCCAAGTGCCCAAGAGGCGGGCTGGGGCTGGTAGCAGCGGGAAGGGGTGGCCGGGGGACCATTTTGACCACTCAGCACGAGGCAGTGTCTGTGCAGACCGTGCAGACCAGACATGTGTCAACATTAGAACAACCAGGGGCGGAGCATGTGGGCTCGTTGTGCCCGTTGTGCCCACTGGGCCTAAAGAGCTAGGTAACCGCAAGCAACAAGATAAGGGCAAAAAAGGTTGATAAGTCTGTTGTTCCCTCTAGTTCCTCTATAGATTGAGGTCTAGCTAAAATACTAGTATTTTGCCCCCACTTTTCCTCCTAGTTAAACACCCACTTAATAGGCTAGCGGGGGAGAAATAATAGTGTTAACTATAACACCCTAAAAGATACTATTAAACCTTACCTTATTAAATAAGTAATTCCTATACTATTAAAGCTTTTAAACCTTTTAAGCTATATTATAAAGCTAAATATACACCCTAGTAGGGAGGAAATTATCTATTCCCTTTATCTAAGAAGGCTATTTTAATATCCCTCCTCTTATAATCTACTATATTATATAGTTATTATTTATTATCTCTAACATTTAATCTCTTTAGTCTTAAATAATAAGGTTTTAGATTATTTATATAGACTTTCTAGGTTTTTCCTTTTCTTATTATTAGTTCCACTTTATATATTACTAAGGATATCTTTAATCTTATATATAATAAATTCCCTTAAGTATTATAGAATTTCCCCTTTAATTTATTTTCTTTATCTATTTTCTCCTATATTATATCTCCTACTTTAAACTTTTACAAAATAATTAAATTTTTAAATAGCTCTCCTACTTTCTTTTTAATAATTTAATCTCTTTAGTTATTTTAAACATTCTATTAATATAGGTTAGTCTCTCTTATTATATTAGTATTTTGCAATTCCTATATCCCTAAATCTATTAAATCTATATCTTCTATAATTAGGTCTATTCTAATATAAGATAAGAAAGGCTTAAATTTAAGCATAGCTATTAAAGGCGTGGTTTTAAGACTAATTATCTATTAGTTATTAAGATTAACTACTATATTTAGCAAGGTATAGTTCTATAACTGTAGACTTAGCTTTATACCTTTACCTACTATTTATTTTATTAACTAGTTTTTTATTAATTAAATATTCCTCTTTACTAATTCTATAGATAATAGATATAAAACTAGTTTATATATAATTATAGTACTATACTTATTAGCTATTAATTTAAACTAAATATTCTTAAAATAGAATCTATTATTATAATAAATACCTTAAGGCTATCTAAATATTAGGCTCTATAAATTAGCCTAGGTATTTATAACTAACTTACCTATAGCTTTTAAAGCAGTCCTAACTATAATAAAATAGGTTATATAGTCCACTACTACTAATATATATATATCCCTATTTAGAGCTTTTAGAGTTATTAAGCCTAAGAAATTTATAGCTACTATTTACTATAGATCTAATATATTAATCTTTCTTAGAGTTACTTTAGCTAGTTAAGTACCTATTTTTTAATATACTTTATATAATTAATAGTAGTTTTTTATATTTATAATTCTTTCTAGCTAGTAATATTTACCTTTAAGCTTTTATAAAGTAATAACTAGTCCTTAATAGCCTCCTACTTTATAGGCTTTAATTAATCTTATTAGTATATCTTTAATTAATATATATTTTACTAATAATTAATCTTTTTTAAGATAGTATAACTTCTAATTAAATAATTAGTATTATAATATCTTTTACTTAACTAAGCAATATCTTTTAGGTAGTATCCTTATTAGTCCTAAAACTAAAGTAGATATTACCTCTCTATATTAATTTAATTTAAACTATACTATTATAAATTAATAGTATTTTAACTATTCCTTACTATTTAATAGTGTTCTATTTAAAAGTACTATATTAGTAGTAAAAAATTCTTTAGTATAATTCTTTTAGAAAGATAATTTAATATATAAAGAGACTTTACTTAATTAGTTTAGTTTTAAAGGTGAGATTTCCACTTCTATATAATAATTTAGGCAATAGGGTTCTAACTTTATTTATTTAGGTAATTAAGACATTCTATCTATAATACCTATAATTTTTAACATATTTAGCTAATATATATATTTAACATTAGATTTCTATAAAATATTAATCTATTATGCCACCTTCCTATAGGTTTCTAATATATTTAATATTAAATTAACAATTCCTTTATAATTTATATATACCTTTAATAGGTATAGTAATCTATTAACTAACTACTTTATTTCCTTTAATCTAACTACTACTACTAATATTTCCTTTTTTAGCATTAAGTATCTTCTCTATATATTATTAAACTAATTTAAAAGCTATATAATAACTCTTACTAATAGAAAATTAGCATTATTAATATTTATACTAAGCAGTATATCCTCTATTTAAAATAACACCCCTCTTATTCCTATTTCTAATATATTAGTAGCTAAATAAAATTATTTATTAGGATAGGCCCTAAAGGTTATATTATTTTAAATATAGTTGTAAATCTTTAACAAAGCCTCTTATACTTTAGGAGTTTATTTAGGTTTCTCCCTTATCTTCTCCTTTATCTAGATAGATTTCTTTCCCTTACTTATAACTTTATATATATCTTCCTAAAAAGCCTTCTTTATTATTAAAACTAGATTTAATCTTCTAGAAATAAATTTCCTTAGAAATAGCATTAAATAAATTAATACTAAAACCTTTTTTTAGGTCTAGGGCGGGTTTTTCTAGAATTCTTCTGCTATTTTAGTAAACCTATCTCTATATTTTTTAGCTAAATAAATCTTACTATCTAAAATTAAAAAGCTTATATAATTAACCTTAGAGGTAAATAGCTTTGTCTTTTTTAGATTTAG
This sequence comes from Claviceps sorghi, assembly GCA_018360135.1. Classification (NCBI taxonomy): domain Eukaryota; kingdom Fungi; phylum Ascomycota; class Sordariomycetes; order Hypocreales; family Clavicipitaceae; genus Claviceps; species Claviceps sorghi. The sequence goes on along the minus strand of SRPV01000009.1, from coordinate 77,800 downwards.
ACTAATTAGCGCCTATATAATGCAAGGAAAATATCTCTTCTATATAAAGTTAAAGTAATTATCCTAATGCTCTAACCCCTAATTATAGTTGTTAATATAAATTAAAAAACAAGTGTTAATATCTTCTATATATCTAAGAATTGCTTCTAATTTAAAACTATCTAAAAAGAATAAATAACTAAATAATAAGTCCCTAAATCTAGCGTAAGTTAAAGGCAAACCTATTAATCCTTAAGCTATATTATTATAATAATATATACTATTTAGACCTATAAACGCTGTTTTGTACTAATTAAGTAGGAAAATGCTAATTCCTTAAAATCTATTAGTAGCATTAGCTTAAGAAATAATCTTTAGTCTGCTATAGAAAATTAATTCTAAATCTAACTCTATATTATAATAAGGATATCTAGATTTAATAGTGTTACTATTAATATCTTAGAAATTATAAACTATATAATAATTTTCCCCCTTAGGTTTTCCTAGCTTATTTATAAAAATTATAGGTAATACTTACTCTTTGCCTTCTTATATAATAAGACTGATTTTCTTTATAGTAGGAAAAACCTTTTAAGCAAACATTTTATATAATAGGTTATAATAGAATTATTTTTGCTTACCTAGTTTTACACCTTCCTTTAATAGAATATAATATTAAATTAGGTTTATTATTTAAATGTCCTTAATTCTTAAAATAAAACATTCCTAATAAGTATAATAAAGGTATTAAATTAATTCCCTCTATTCTTTACTACTAGCTATATCTCCTAAATATATACTAGATTCTTTAAATTACTAATTAATAACTTCTTAGAATAACTTATTTAAGGTCCTTAGCAGTTCTAAATTCTAATATTAGGCTAGATATAGGTTAAGATTAGGTCTTCCTAAATAAACTAGATTAGGCTCCTCTTTAAATACCTTATATACTACTTTTTTATCCTTAGAAATCTTTTTTACTAATAGATTAGGTATAATCTTCTATCTCTTTCTCTCTATTTTAGCTAAGTATAAGTCTACCTCCCTTTTATTATCTTCCTTAAATCTATTATTATTAAAGTTATTATTAAAGTTAGCTCTTCCTATATAACCACATTTGTCCCAGCAGTTTTCTTCCTCTTCCTATATATCCTCTAATTTATCTATTTATTTATTTATTGTATCTAAATCTATTATCTTAGATAAGGATAACGCTTCTAGCAAATCTACCTCTAAATCCTCTTTATTTTTATTATCACTTTCTAACAATTCTATTACTCTTTTCCCTATTATTATATCCTTTATTAACGCTATAAATAATAATTCCCCACTATAACTCTTCCTAAATTGTTAGTTAATTTATCCCTATCTGATTTTCTAAGTTATAAAAATTAACCCTAAAGTTATATTATAATAAATATAAGATATTCTTTTAGTCCTAAAAACTCTTATTAGCTGCATATAAATAATCTATAGTTCCTATAAATAATTGCTAACTATATTGTTTATAGTATTTAGTTTTTTAAATTTTAACTCTCTAATAGAGCGTATTAATAAAGTCCCTTATTTAATTCTCTTAATTCTCTCTTAACCTCTTTTAATATCTTATAATTATTCTCTATAAATTTAATAACTTCTTTTAGTTTAATTTTAGGTTTCTTTATTATTAAAAGAAGGTTCTTTACTTTCTAATAATATATATTTAGATAAGGATAAATTAGAATTATTTAGGTAACTTTAATTATCCTACTAATTATTAGCTTTTTTTTACTATAATATTTAATTATATCTATCCTCTTTAGCTAAACTCTACTTAAAAGGATATCCTATTCCTTTTAATTAGGTATAATAAAGTATTTTACTAATACTATTACTTTACTTACTACTACCTATAGATATATATAGGAAGTAATAAAATATACTAAATTATTTGCTATCTAAACTAAGCAAAGCTTTATTAATTTAATAGTTAGAAATTTATATTTCTTTAAATAGATAATATTCACTAACTCAACTATTAATCCTCTATTAATTAACACTAAATCACATTAAATACCTTTTATATATATAAAGATATATCCTAAGGTAGTGATAACCTAACCTTCTAGTTTAGCTATATTATTATACCTTACTAAAATTGCATTTAAAGCTAATGCCTCTTCTTAAAATTCCCTATTTATACTTAAAAGTATCGCTTCTAAATATAATCTAACTAGATTTATTATAATAGCTTTTGCTTAGTTACTCTTAAGTTTTTATTAATATTACATAAGGTAACTTAATCTCTATTAAATAATTAGTGCTAACTATAATAATTATAATATACTAATTAAAATATTAGTGTTTTTTAGTAATTAACCTAAATTAAAGGATAGCATACTATACTTATTAGTAGCTTTAATGTTTTTTAAAGCTAACTTCTTCTTTAAAGCTTCCTTTAATACATTTTTTATTACTATATCTCTTAATACAATTATTTAGTTAATAAAGGGTTTTAAGGCTAGCAATATTCTATTAAATTCTTCTAAAGTAATCTCTCTTATTATCTGTAAGGGAGTGTTTAAAATCTAGGTTTCTTAGGTATTTAAGTTAGATAGTGTGGATTCTTATATAGCTCTTTCTAATATTTCTTTAGCTTGCTTTTAAGCTATTCTTTTATTAGTCTTTTAAGGCTTTATAACTTTGTTAGTTAGGCAACTTCCTTAGCTTACTATTACCTTTATTTTATCCTAATTAGTAGTTTATATATTAATAGCAGCGTTAGATAAATCCTTTACATTCTCTACCTAAGGAGCTTTATATTTAATTATTAGATAATTTTCTTTCTTATACTAACCTAAGGGTAGAATTATCTTTACTTTATAGTTCTTAAAATAGTTAACTAATATAAAGGTTTTAGCAAAAGATTATAAAGCTACTAACTAATTAAAAGTTATCCCCTTTGCTTCACTTATAAAGTTTAAAGAAGTAGTTTATTTACCCTTATTTCCTAAGTCTTAATATTTATCTTATTTTATTTAGATAGAGTTCTAGTTCTACTGCTCCTTTTAATAATTAAACTTATCTTTAGGGCATTGCTAAGAGTAGCTATAAGCTATATAACCCTATTAGCTATAAAAAAAGCACTAAAAATAGTCTAGATCCTTAAAGCTATCCTTATTACTTAAGTTTATATTATTGCCTAAACTTATATTATTATTATTATTCCTTAAAGTCTTTCTTAGGTTTATATTAGTAGTAAAACCTAAATTCTTAATTATATTATATTATTTACCTAGTTATTTATATAGATAGTTATTAGAACTGCTAGCTTAGCATTTAAAGGCTTCTAACTTCTATATTAACTTATATATTTATTTGTTCTACTTAGTTAATTATTTATCTTATCTTACTAACATTTCCTTATTCTTCTTTTATTAATCTAAAAGCATTTATATAGGATTAAATTTAAATAAAACTTAAGAATAATCTTTATATAGTTAAGTTATTTATTCCTTTATTAAATTATAGTAATTCTATAAAATTATTTAAATATCTAATATAGTTAAATTAATAAATGCTATTCTATTATCCTACTTATCTAAATAGTACAATCTATTTAAAACTTATTCTTATAATTAATTGTCTACCTCTTTATCCGCTAAATATATAATAAAATTAGTAAATAAAACCCTTTATATATTAGATTTTACCTTAAAAGCTAATCTTTCTGCTCTTTTTATATAGTTGTTTAAGGACTTACCTTTCTCTTATTTAAAGCAAAAGGCTTCTTACTTTATAATAATCTTTAAACTTAGGTTTATCTTAGAAAATCTCTCTATAAATTTTCTAAATATTACCTTTTAATCCTAATCTTCCTTATTAAGATCCTAATATTAAGCAGCTGCTTTTCCCTTTAAACCCTTAGTAAAGGTTAACTAAGCAACTACCTTTTTATAAGCTAGAACGTTAGATATAGCTGCTATTATATTATAATAGTTAATATATTCCTTAGCTAACCTATCTTATAGGTAGCCTCTAAAGGACATTCCTATTCTTATCCCTAGGTTAAATAACGTAAAAAACATTAGAAAACTAGGTTTCTTTCTTAGTACTAATTAAAATAATAAAATAGTTAAAGTAATTAGATAAAAGTTAATTAAAATAGGGTTAATAATTAGTCTTAAGGATAAAGGTAATAAAATAAAATCTAATAAATCTAAACTCTATAGGTTTAGGGTTAATCCTTAACCTTAGTTAATGTTAAGCTTTTTAAGTTGTTAGATAGTTAGTAAAGTAGTAATAACACTACCTTAACCTTAGTCTTCTGTAGTTTCTTATTTACTTAAGTTATCTAGAAAATTTTAAAAACCTATATCTACTACTATAAACCTCTACTAATAGAAAGATCTCTTTCTAATAGGAAGCATAAACTATAGATTTACTATAATAAAGAAGGAAAAAGAAACAATAACATACACTCTTAATTGCAAAAACTCTTAAAAAACTCTTAAAACACGTAATTCTTATTGTTTTTTTTTTTTATTCTTAAAAACCTCCTAAGTTACTAACCTAAAGGATATATTCCTCCTTAGTTTGCCACCTTTCCTTCTCTAATTGCCTAATATATTACACCTTCCACTTTAACCCACTCTATTACAAAATTAAACCTTTCTAAAGTGCAGATTTTTATATATCCTTCCCTAAAATAGCTAGCGTTGCTAGCATATCTTATTATTCTATTGTCTTCTATAACTTACTTATTAATAATAAAAGATTCTAATTTTAATCCAGTAGCATTTATATAAGACTACTAAGGTAAAAATAACAAATGCTAAGAAACTTAGGGTTTAGTTTGCCCTTTTATATTGCTAAATTATCTTTATTAAAAGCTTAAAATACCTTTATACTTTCTACAGTTTAATAAAAGTAGCGTTAATCTATTGCTAGGTTTTAAGCTATAAAAGGACAGATATATTAGTAATTGTTAGTAATTAGTAATTTATAATCTTATATATAAGTATATATATTGATTTTTAGCTAATTAAACTTTTAAGTAGTTAATTAAGGCTTATGTAAAACGTATAAATAATATAACTATAATCTTCTTATTATTAATATAGTAGAAAATAATAAAGAAGTTATTAAATTAAGGGAGAAAAGTGCTAATATAAATAATTAAAGCTAAGAGTTAAGTTAAGGGTTATATATTATATATCTCACCTAAAGTGAGAGGAAAGTAATATTTCTATTATTTTAATTATCCTAAGATATTAATACCCCTTAGCATCCTATAGTCTGCTAACTATAAATATTATATATTATAAATCCTTAAGTTCTATAGTCTATAAGAATTATATTATATATTATTCTTATTACTAAAGGGGAAACTATAGCTTCCCTTATATTCTGCAGTCTATAATAATAGTAAGTCCTATAGTTCTTACTCCTTATATTAGTTAATTAGTTAAACTTTATTAAATATACTATATTTTATAGTTTACTATATTATTAAAATTATTAAGAAAAAGAAGAAAGATAAGATCTATTTAGGTTTAAGTTTTAGAATAGTTTAAGTTTTAGTCTTATTACTATAAAGAGCTAGGTAACTGTAAGCAATAAGATAAGGGCAAAAAAGGTTAATAAGTCTGTTGTTCCCTCTAGTTCCTCTATGGATCGAGGTCCAGCTAAAATACTAGTATTTTGCCCCTACTTTTCCTCCTGGTCAAACACCCACTCAACAGGCCACACTGGGCCACACTGGGCCACTGTCCAGGACCCACCTGCCCAGCCGTCACCAGCCAAAACAAGCAACCAGACCAGACCAGCGTCCAGACGCCAGACGCCCTTGACAACCAGACTTACGACACCATCGCTCCCGCTTGGGACAGCCATCATCACCAGCCAAGGTAAGGCAGAGAGGTAAGTCTTGCTCGCCAAGGTGCTGGAAAGCGGCGCTCCGCAGCTCCAGCAAGCAGCAAACACGTCCCACGTCCGTCGTCCGTCGTCCGTCGCGACGTGCCCGTTTCTGCACTTGTTTCGCCTTGGCGAGCCCATCTACGGCGCCGCGGAAGGCGGAGCTGTGATTAACGCCATCGCCTCCTCAACCCCCCCTCCCCCCTTTTTTTCCCCTTGGAGCGAGAGACCGGTGAGTGGTGACCTCGGCAGGAGGACGTTGGAAGCTGGCTTATGTATATGCTGATGTGTGCCGCAGTCGGTGGTTTTACTCGCCCTTGTTTCCCCAATTATCGTTTTCTTTTCGATTTCACCTGGGTTGACGGACCCTTGTGATTTGCCCTTTCCGGGCATTGGCAAACTCTACAGTCCATCCACTCGCGACGACGACGCAACTACTTTTCTTTTGTCAGCATATCGATCATATTCAAAGAAAAAAAAGTTTTAAAGGAATAAACCCAAGAAAAAAAAAGACAGAGAGAGAAAGAGAGAGAGCCCCGAAGAAACTGGTCCAAAAACCCACAAATTTAACTCCTCCGCGAGAAAAGAAAAAGAAAAAGAAAGCAAAGGGCAGTCAATTGACGCTCGGTTTATATGTTCCTTATCGGTTGTTTTCACGAGTCACTGCATCACCTCACATCACAACAGGATGGCCGAGCTACCATCATCGCCTCCCAGTGGGGCTACTAGCACAGAAGATGCCCTTTCATGGTACAAGTCTCAGTACGAAATGCTTGAGTCCGAGCTGGCCGAGTTTCGCGAGTCAAGTCGTGAACTGGAGCAAGAGTTGGAGAAGGACATTGAGCGTGCAGAGAAACAGGAGAGGGCATTGCAAGAGAAGGCTGAGACGTTACGGTTTGAAGTAGAGGAGTGGAAGGTATGACAGGAAAATATGCCTCCATCCCCCCCCGCGCGGATTCGGATTCATCCCTAGGGAAAATGCTAACGTGCTCATCTTCGCAGAGGAAATACAAAGAATCCAAGGCGGAAGCTAGTGCCGCACAAAACTCACTTGAGAAAGAAATTACCACGCTCCGAGAGGCAAACCGATCTGTGCAGCTGAAGCTGAGGGATATGGAGGTAGTCAACGATGATTTCGAACGCCAGGCTCGCAACACGACCTCGTCTTTGGAGGACCTCGAGTCTAAACTCAACCAGGCCGTCGAGAGGGGCGTGATGATGGAAGAGGAGATACGGATTGGCGAGCAAGAGCGAGAAACGCTCCGTATTGAATCTCAACGTCTTCGAGAGGAGCTCGCGGAACTCAAAATCGAAGCAGAACTTCTTCAAGACAAGCTGAAGAAGCAAGAGAATCGACACCTGTCCGCCATTTCCACTGATATTTCAGTCATGGGCTCACCTACGTTCGATAAGAACATTGAAACGTCTCCTCATTCGACGGCTAGCTCACCGCTGGTTATCTCGCCGATGGAGATCAGAGGCCCCTTGACGGAAACGTCGGTCTCTGAAGTTCAGGAGCCACCATCACCGCCAATGTCTGATGCCTCGGCACCCCTGGCCAAGGCCAGCGCCGCGGCCAAACGCGTTGGCGGACTTGCTCGTAAATCACGGCTGCCATCTCTCGACAACTGCATTACACCAAGGTCCCGCGTCAAGTCTGCCACCACCCGGCGCGTATCTCGCCCCTCTGGAGGTGCATCGAATCTTCGCACGCCTGCGTCACGGGCGGCCACGAACCCCTATGTGTCGAGACACAAACTTCCCGCCTCCAACTCTTTGTCGCACATACGATCACTTACAGCGCAGATGCAACGCCTGGAAGCAAGGGTGCAGTCAGCAAGGTCAAAGCTGCCAGCACCCACGCATACACCACCTCGTGCGTCCCCGAGATCGGCGGCGGCGGCGGCGGCAGCGGCTCATGGTATTGCTTTCCCGTCAACGATTACGATTCGCTCTCGAAAGCGTACAGCCGTTTCATCCGCCGCCTCGTCCTTCGCAGGAGACGACGCAACGCCGACCAACTTCCGTTCATCGACATCCTCAAAACCAGGGCATCAATCCAGACTGAGCGCGTCCGGAATTGGGAGACTGTCATTCGGGCCGCTACCGCATCGAGCTTCGGAGTCGGATGCCATCCAAAGTCGCCCAAGCTCTCGCGCAAGCGCCGCCTCCTATGCCAGACCCTCATCCCGTTCTGACATGGTGCCACCACCTCGGCCCATGTCCCGTTCCTCTATTCACGGCGCGAGACCGCCTCTGGTTCGGCCGCCGTCGTCTATGGGTGCTTCCATGCACAGTCATTCTACCAGCTTGGGTCGTATCGACATGGAGGAGGATTACGAGAGTGAATCGCACGGCCGAAGTCGCCGGGGTACTTACTCCAAGCTTGAGACGGAGGTAGTCGGCAGTAGCATACCTATCCCCGGAAGCTCCATTCCCACGCCAGGCGTCAGGAGACAGAGCGGCAGCGGCCCCATGGGCAGGCGAACGAGCCTTGGCGTCAACGCAACCCGGCCTAGCCTGTCAGGGGCTAGAAAACTGACCGACCTCGGCGAAACGTATTGAGTTCATGTCACCGGGTCTGCTTCTCCTTATCCTTTGCTTTGTTCATTTGGTCTCTTCTTCGCCTTGCCTTGACGTACTTGCGCCTTCTTGGTCTGCCTGAATGAAGTGCTGCCGCAATATATACCCGACCATGGTTCTCTTTTTATTTCATTTTCTTTTGTTTTTCCTCCGTCAAAAGAGCTGTTTAATGAATCCATACGACAAGACAAGCGACCGTGGTCAATGGCGGCCAACTCTTTGTTGATTACGATGATTACGACCTCTCTTTGAGCTCTTCAAGGTTTCTTGTGGTGTTTGGGTGTTGGGGCTTGCTGCAACATGGTACGTGCGTGCAGAAAAGGCTGGGTAATTGATTTTTTCTTTTTTTTCTGCTTTTTTTTTTGTGCTCTTGCTTTTGCTTTTGTCTTCACTGGGCATGGGAATTCCGTGGGCAGCGAGACCCGATGAGACTGAGAAAGATTGCTTGGTTCATGGTTGGAGGTGCTGAGCATAGAAATCACGCATGTGCGCTCGAATGGTTTTGTGGAGGATCTGAGCCGGAGCATAACATGGCGATGTTGGTATCTGGGTTTAGGCTGATGAGGGTAGATGAATATTCTTGAAGCAGACGGGACTTGACTGACCTGTGAAACTGGATGGGGCTGGTTGTGGTGCCGCCGGTTGGGACGGTTGGGAGGCCGAGCTGGAGGGCGTTTGCCGATTCTCGCCGGGCTGAGGTCTATTCTGAAGGACCAGTCTTGAGTAGGCGCACAGCCGTTGGGATATGTTTGCAACATCCGGGGGCAAGTCCGTCGGAGCTTTTGCCAAGCTTGGGCTTATGACGGACGATGCCTTGGTCGCCCTTCTGAGCCCTCGGTACTTGATTATGGCTGTTTTACGGTCTTTACTTGTTTTGGCTTTTTTATTAAGGATCGCTTGGTGACTGTTTCGATGCTTGGGTTTGTGGCCCTGTTTTCCCAGTCTTTACTTAGTTTTACCTCATTAGTTTTAAGCCCTTATTTAGTACAGCCCTTCTTGGATTGTAGCTCTTCTGGTTTTACGTAACCTGGGTTGACCCTATTGGTTTTGAGCCCATGAGTTTGGCACACGTATTGGGTTGATAGTAAGCTTATTCGTTTACGGTACAACCTTGGTTCACACCCCCGACATGTGTTGACACGAGCCGAAGCATCCCGGTTGTGTCACGTCGCAAACGTGCCGAGCCCGCAGAACCTGCACGCGCATGTACCCGCGATGAAAAGCTGGTTTTATCCATCTTGATCTGCGCTTCGGCCAGTGCCGGATTGAGGAGGCGTGTTCCGGACTGCAGGATTGACTTTCCCATCTCTTGCGCGCGCGTGGTCGAGTGGTTCGGTGTGACGAGACGGACCGCTGGTGCGGTGCCGGGTAGGTTGGTACACGGGTGAGGTGAGGCGGGGTTCGGGAGAGCGACGGATCGGGTGGCCCTTGGGCCGCTCAGACACGACGAAGCTCCCTTGAGCAGCGCTGCCTCGAGGTGCCCACGCACTATGCGTGCATGTCGGTACGTTTGTCGCTGGCCGGACGGTCTGCGAGCTGTCTTTTCCTCTCTCTCTCTCTGGTTTTTCTTCTATTTTCTTCTGCTTGCTATTGCTAGTGCTTTTCTTTTTGTTTCTTCTTTTCCCATTCGATGTTGGTCGATCGAGGGCTGCCGTGGCGAAATTGCCCTGATGCGATGCGATCCGCCCTGGGCTCCGAGACGGACGGCGCTAGTCATGGACGCGGAAATCAAGATCTGGGGTGGATAGGCGACGACTAGCGCAGTTTAATTTCCAGTCATTTTGGGGCTGGACTTTGAGGCTGGGGGCCGGTCCGGTTTTGATGGTGGGTGCGCATTGCTCAACAATTGGGGAGGCGGCAACCAGACGGCAACGACAACGACCGGTGTCCGGACGCAGTGCCTCGGGCGCATCGATAATTGCAATTGGCTTGTTGCGCTGCGGCCCCGCGGCCGTCCTCCCGAGTCTGCATCGCGCCGAGATTGAATGCAACCATTGACCGAGGGAGGTTTCCCGACTTGTACACGTCTGCGGCCTGCCCGTCAGCCTGGCCTCGACGGTGGTTGCTGGCAGCTTCCAGACATGATACAGTGGGTCGCATGTCATTCCGAGACTCTTCACACCAAAAGTGTATGAAGTCCACATGTATGGCAAAATGTTTGGGACTACCGGAACCCACTGCACCTACGGGCACTTGTACACACGTAAGCCCGCGTCGTAATCAAGCGCTTTCGAGTCTGTCAGACGGGACCAGCAGCGGTGCAAATCGGGGCAGGCAACAAGCCCATCCACCGTCCCGGACGTCCCTCGGGGACGACGACCAAGGATCAACGCCTTCCCGGCAACGACTTCCGGCGTCCCCCGAGAAAGCCGAACGGTCTCGAGCGTCCATCTGCGTACAGGTCCGTCTTGCCGCGCGACGGCCCATTTCGACGGCTTCACCACGCACAAATGGACGGTTGTGACGGTTGTGACGGTCGCGACCCGCCCTGCGAAATGACGTCCGTGACGCATGGCGCGTTCGCGGCGTTCGCGGCGGTTGGCTTACCTCTGTGCATTGCCCGCGACAAGATCAACGTGCATCAGCAGCTGCGTCTTGGCTGTTGGCGCTCACCTATTGCCGTGGTTGCACCAAGATAATGGACGTGCACAACGTGCATACTTAGGTACCCGGTAAGTACCTCGGTAAGCAGGTAGGGGGTAGGTACCTGCTTAGGTAGCTACCAAGTACCTAGGTGCCTAGGTGCCTAGTAAGGTGATCAGTCAAGCACAGTGTGCACAATGTGCACCAGCTGGCACACAGACAGCATTGTGTCCATCGCTGCCAGTTTGTTGCCATCTGCTTCTGCTATTGTCGCGGGTTCCGGGATTCCGGGGTCCGATGTAGCGGCGATAGAACCCCAACCCATCTTGGGTCTCTTGTGGCTGGCTGGCTGGCTGGCTGGCTTGACGCCAGAGCAGAGTTGAGAAGCCATCCGTGGTTTGATCCAATTGATGTGCATGTGGATGAGAACGACAAAACATTGAAGCGCCTTGTCCACCTCGAGCCCCGAGCGAGCCTCGACGGGCGTTGAAAAGAATGTTGCCTTTTCAAATCTTCCGTGCCCAGAAACGCGGCGTCCCCAGCATCCGGAAACAGCGGGAATCTGCAAGAAGCCCAGCCTTGCACCGCCTTGGGCAACTACGTCCAACGTCAGTAAGTGTACCTAGGTACCCAAGTAGGTACCCATCCACTACACAAAGGCGGCACTGTACATGCTCCCTGCTCCGGTACCAGACGTTGCTGCCCAGGCCATCCCTAAAGTAAAGTATATGCCCTGAAGGCTGAGACAACCATGCGCGCCCACCAATCCGTTCCCAAGCTACCAGCCAGACCAGACCAGACCACCCATTGAGCTTTTGGCCCCAACAGAATGACGAAGCATCGACAAACGCCCAAAAAAAAAGACGAGCTCCTCCCACTCCGCGCCCGTCGCCCGGATTCTCACCGACCAGCGATAAAAGTGTACTCCACCACTTTGGGCCATCCCACCCTCGCCTGCCACAAGACCTTCGCGGCTCGCAGCCATACCTACCGCCTCTTCCCATTCTCCCGCCCCTCCTCCATTCTTGAATCCTCATCTCCTCCTACAGGCCGTCGCTCTTATCCGGAACCTCGTTTCTAATAGCTGTCTTTCTCGGAGCTCCTCCTCCACTTCGAGACTGACGATAATTCAATTTGTTGTGTCACATCGTTATAATACTTCGCAATTCGATTCGTTCTTGTTTCCTCGCTTGACGAATTCACCTTGCTCTTTTCCTACCTTTTTCTTTCTATTGCTCACGAAGCGGTTTTTCTTGTCTTTTTGAAAAGAAAAACAAAGAAAGAGCAGAAAAAAAGAGGCATTGTAGCAGAAGCCGCGCATAGTGTATTGGAATCAGATCTCCTCCTTCTGATCCGTGAATACACTCCCCAACGAAACTCAGCCGCGACAGAAGAAGAACAAGACACGACACGGACAGTACATCCCAACTCCTGATGAGGGTTTGAAACCACAGTCCTGTCTGTTTCTCGACCACTTCGCCTCGATCGAACCCGGCCTGTTTTTTTCACGGTCGAACCATCCTCCTCATCACAGCCACCATGACGGAGTCGTCAGGAACCAATGGTGTCAATGGCCATACAGTGCCAGGCCACAACGGACATGCTTCTTACGCCGAGAAGCACAACATAGCGGAACACTTCATTGGAGGCAATAGATTGGCCAATGCGCCTTCCAGCAAAGTAAAAGACTTTGTTGCTCAACATGACGGTCACACCGTCATTACAAACGTAAGTCACCATCACCTACCGTGGTAAAAAGGCAATCTGGGCAGCCCTCTCGCAAAGGACTGGGATGCCCTGATTTCCCATTCAACCTCTCCCCCAAAATCAGTCACGTCCGCCCCTCTCTCTCTTCGGCTCTGAGGGCAAAGAAACAGACTTGCGTTTTATCAAATTGTGGGAAAAGCAACATCGAAAAGAAAAGAAAAAACAACAGAAACACAAACCAAGGAATTGAAAGAAAACTAACACAGAGGCTGGGCCAACAGGTTTTGATTGCCAACAACGGCATCGCTGCCGTCAAAGAAATCCGTTCCGTCCGAAAATGGGCCTACGAAACTTTTGGCGACGAGAGAGCCATTCACTTCACCGTGATGGCGACACCCGAAGACCTGCAAGCCAATGCGGACTACATTCGAATGGCTGACCACTACGTTGAAGTTCCCGGCGGCACCAACAACCACAATTATGCCAACGTCGAGCTGATTGTCGATATCGCAGAGCGCATGAACGTTCATGCTGTTTGGGCCGGTTGGGGCCATGCCTCTGAGAACCCCAAATTGCCAGAGTCTTTGGCTGCATCGCCTAACAAGATCGTCTTCATCGGCCCCCCCGGCTCTGCCATGCGATCGCTTGGTGACAAGATTTCCTCGACAATTGTCGCACAACACGCCGCAGTACCCTGTATCCCATGGTCGGGAACGGGCGTAGATGAGGTTGAAATCGACAGTAAAGGCATTGTTACCGTCACGGAAAATGTTTACGCAAAGGGCTGTGTCACCTCATGGCAGGAGGGCTTGGAAAAGGCCAAGGAAATCGGCTTTCCTGTCATGATCAAGGCGTCTGAGGGTGGCGGTGGCAAAGGCATCCGAAAGGCAGACAGCGAAGAAGGGTTTGAAGCGTTGTACAAAGCGGCGGCTAGCGAAATTCCCGGATCTCCCATCTTCATCATGAAGCTGGCGGGGAATGCCAGACACTTGGAAGTACAGCTGCTGGCAGATCAATACGGCAACAACATTTCTCTCTTTGGCCGAGATTGCTCTGTTCAGCGACGCCACCAAAAAATTATCGAGGAAGCGCCCGTGACAATTGCGAAGCCTGACACTTTCAGGGCCATGGAAAACGCCGCTGTCCGTCTGGGCAAGCTCGTTGGCTATGTATCTGCAGGTACTGTGGAATACCTGTATTCGCACGCCGACGACAAATTCTACTTCCTTGAGTTGAACCCGCGTCTGCAGGTTGAGCATCCCACTACTGAGATGGTCAGCGGTGTTAATTTGCCCGCTGCCCAGCTTCAAATTGCCATGGGTGTGCCTTTGCACCGTATTCGAGACATTCGAGTTCTCTATGGCGTTGACCCTCGAACCGCTGGCGAGATCGACTTTGACTTCAAGACTGAGGGCACCTCAGAGACGCAGCGGCGACCTACACCTACTGGCCACACTACTGCCTGCCGAATCACATCCGAGGACCCTGGTGAAGGCTTCAAGCCTTCCAACGGTGTCATGCACGAATTGAACTTCCGAAGTAGCTCCAATGTTTGGGGTTATTTCTCTGTGGGCACTCAAGGTGGTATTCACAGTTACTCCGACAGCCAGTTCGGTCACATTTTCGCCTATGGTGAAAATCGACAGGCATCCCGGAAGCACATGGTCGTGGCTCTCAAAGAACTCAGCATCCGTGGCGATTTCAAGACCACTGTGGAGTACCTCATCAAATTGCTCGAGACCGAGGCTTTCGAGGACAACACCATTTCTACAGGCTGGCTCGACGAATTGATTTCCAAACGTCTTACTGCAGAGCGACCTGACACCATGCTGGCTGTGGTGTGCGGTGCCATCACCAAGGCTCACATTGCCAGTGAGGCCTGTATTGCGGAATATCGTGGCGGCCTCGAGAAGGGTCAAGTTCCCTCCAAGGACATCCTCAAAACAGTCTTCACCATTGATTTCATTTACGAAGGCTTCCGATACAAGTTCACCGCCACGCGAGCCAGCACAGATAGCTACCATCTTTTCATCAACGGCTCCAAGTGCACAGTTGGCGTTCGTGCGCTCAGCGACGGCGGTCTGCTCATCCTCCTGGACGGCCACAGTCACAATGTTTACTGGAAGGAAGAGGTTGGCGCCACGCGTCTGTCTGTCGACAGCAAGACCTGCTTGCTTGAACAAGAGAATGACCCGACTCAGTTGAGAACCCCCAGCCCTGGTAAGCTGGTGCAGTACGCTGTCGAGAACGGCGCCCACGTCAAGGCCGGCCAGACCTATGCTGAAGTTGAGGTCATGAAGATGTACATGCCACTTGTAGCCCAAGAAGACGGTATCGTGCAGCTTATCAAGCAGCCTGGAGCTACGTTGGAGGCTGGTGACATTCTCGGTATTCTCGCTCTCGACGACCCGAGCCGCGTCAAGCAAGCTCAGGCCTTTGTTGACAAACTGCCTTCCTACGGCGACGCCGTCGTCGTTGGCTCAAAGCCTGCGCAGCGCTTCTCTGTGTTGCGCTCCATCATGCACAATATCCTCAACGGCTTTGACAACTCGGTCGTCATGGCGTCTGCGCTCAATGAGCTGATTGAGGTTCTTCGAAGTCCGGAGCTCCCGTATAGCGAGTGGAATGCTCAATTCTCGGCCCTCCATGCTCGCATGCCCCAGAAGCTCGATTCTCAGTTCGCACAAATTGTCGACCGCGCCAAATCTCGCCATGCCGAGTTCCCAGCCAAGGCTTTGCAAAGGGCTTTTGCCAAGTTCCTCGACGAGAGCGTCTCAAAGAATGATGCTGCCACTCTAAGGACCACTCTTGCGCCTCTGGCGGAAGTACTGGATGCATATGCCGAGGGTTCCAAGGTCCACGAACTGAACTTCATCCGGTCCTTGCTGGAGGCGTATTGGGAGGTGGAGAGGATGTTCCTCACTCAGGCACAGGAGGACAGCATCATCCTTAAACTACGTGACCAGAACAAGGACAACCTCGGCAAGGTTGTTCAGACGGCCCTTTCTCATAGCCGTGTCGGCGCCAAGAGCTCACTCATCCTGGCTATTCTTGACGAGTATCGCCCCAACAAGCCCAACGTCGGCAATATCAGCAAGTACTTGCGTGATCCGCTCCGCAAATTGACAGAACTCTCCTCCCGTGCCACATCCAAGGTGTCTCTCAAGGCTCGTGAGATTATGATTCAGTGCTCTCTTCCTTCGCTCGAGGAGCGCACTGCCCAGCTGGAGCATATTCTACGCTCATCAGTCATCGAATCGCGATATGGTGAGAGCGGTTGGGATCATCGAGAGCCCAACTTGGATGTCATCAAAGAAGTTGTCGACTCCAAGTACACCGTCTTTGATGTGCTTCCCCTCTTCTTCAGTCATGAAGACCCGTGGGTCGGCATAGCCGCATTGGAGGTCTACGTTCGCCGTGCCTACCGTGCTTACATTCTGAAGCAGATTGACTATCATACCGATGAGAGCGACTCCCCTCAATACGTCTCCTGGGATTTCCAGCTCCGCAAAATTGGACAGTCTGAGTTTGGCCTGCCCCTCCAGTCCGCCGCGCCTTCTACCCCCGGAACCCCCGGCTTTGCGCCCGATCTCAACTTCAAGCGGGTCTATTCAATCAGCGATATGACGTACCTGAATAGCAAGTGGGACGAGGAGCCTATTCGAAAGGGTGTTCTTGTGCCATGCAAATACCTCGACGAAGCGGAAGAACTGATTCAGAAGGCCTTGGAGACTCTGGCATTCCACAACAAGCAGAATGCTCAACACAACGCCGCTGCCGTCCTCAACGACTTGACTGAAAGGCGCAAGCCTCTCGCTGCGACCAAGAGGGACTCCAGATCAGACTTGGAGCTCTCTGCCGTCATCAATGTGGGCATTCGAGATGCTGAGAGCAATGATGACAAGGAACTGTTGGACCGCATTCTTCCCATTGTCTCCCAATTCCGCGGCGATTTGCTGGCTCGTGCCGTCAGACGGCTGACATTTGTCTGCGGACATGAAGATGGCTCCTACCCTGCCTACTTCACATTCCGTGGTCCACACTATCTCGAAGATGACAGTATTCGTCATATCGAGCCTGCTCTGGCTTTCCAGCTTGAGCTGGGACGTCTGGCCAAATTCCACATCAAGCCTGTTTTCACCGAGAATAAAAACATCCACGTGTACGAGGCTATTGGCAAGGCCGTCGACACCGATAAGCGATACTTCACGCGCGCCGTCATCCGACCCGGCCGCCTTCGCGACGAGATCCCCACGGCAGAGTACCTCATTTCCGAAGCCGATCGTGTCATCAATGATATCTTCGACGCTCTGGAGATCATTGGCAACAACTCTTCCGATCTCAACCACATCTTCATGAACTTCACCCCAGTGTTCCAGCTCGACTCTCGGGCTGTTGAGGAGAGCCTTCAGGGCTTCTTGGACCGGTTTGGTGCTCGTGCTTGGCGTCTGCGTGTTGCCCAGGTCGAGATCAGAATCATCTGCACAGACCCTGCGACGAGCACGCCCTACCCGCTCCGTGTTGTTATCACCAACACCTCTGGCTATGTCGTTGACGTCGACATGTATGCAGAGCGCAAGTCAGAGAAGGGCGAGTGGGTGTTCCACAGTATTGGCGGCACCAGCGAGAGAGGTTCCCTGCATTTGCTGCCTGTCAACACACCCTATGTCACCAAGAATGCCCTCCAGCCCAAGAGATACAAGGCCCACCTCATGGGCACGCAGTACGTGTACGACTTCCCCGAACTTTTCCGGCAGGCTATTCAGAACAGCTGGATGAAGGCCGTCAAGGACCAGCCCGTTCTGTCCTCGCAGCAGCCCAAGGTTGGAGAGTGCGTCTCTTATACGGAGCTCGTCCTCGACGACAAGGAATGTCTTCAAGAAGTCAACCGCGAGCCTGGTACCAATGCTTGTGGCATGGTTGGTTGGATCTTCAAGGCACGTACTCCGGAGTACCCGAGCGGTCGCCGCTTCATCGTTGTCGCCAACGACATCACGTACAAGATTGGATCTTTTGGCCCCAAGGAAGATAACTTCTTCCACAAGTGCACTGAGCTTGCTCGCAGGCTTGGCATTCCCCGAATCTACTTGTCGGCCAACTCTGGCGCTCGTCTTGGTCTTGCCGATGAGCTGATGCCCTTCTTCAAGGTGGCGTGGAACAACCCTGAGAAACATGACGCTGGTTTCCGCTACCTGTATCTAGATGAGACGACCAAGGATAAGTTCAAGGACGAAGTCATTACTGAAGAAGTTACTGAGGACGGCGAGAAGCGTTACAAGATTGTCACCATCGTCGGTCGTGAAGATGGTCTTGGTGTTGAGTGTCTCCGGGGCTCAGGTCTCATTGCGGGTGCCACGAGCAGAGCTTACAACGATATTTTCACCGTGACATTGGTCACCTGTCGCTCAGTTGGTACGTGCAAATGTTTTTCCGCAGGCAGCATAGAAGTTGCTGCCTCTCCTCAGCCTCAAACCCCCATTCTTCTCGGGCCGAGGCCTTAGTTGCAGATACAGACAAGAAGTGCTCTCGACAAGAATCTAACAGATTTGATTTTTTTTTCTTAGGTATCGGCGCCTATCTGGTGCGTCTTGGTCAGCGTGCTGTCCAGATTGAAGGCCAGCCCATCATCTTGACGGGTGCGCCGGCTTTGAACAACCTGCTCGGCAGAGAGGTGTATACCTCGAACTTGCAACTCGGCGGCACTCAGATCATGTACCGCAACGGTGTATCGCATATGACGGCCAACGATGATTTTGCAGGTATCTCGCGCATCGTGGAGTGGATGTCTTTTGTTCCAGAGAAGCGGAATGGACCCGTTCCTGTCAGCCCCAGCGCCGACTCATGGGATCGCGGTGTTGTGTACAGTCCACCGCAGAAGCAGCCATTCGACGTGCGATGGATGATATCTGGAAAGCACGATGAAGATGGCAGCTTCCAAAGCGGTCTGTTCGACAAGGACTCCTTTGTAGAGACTCTTGGCGGGTGGGCTCGTACCGTTGTGGTCGGACGTGCTCGTCTTGGCGGCATTCCCATGGGAGTCATTGCCGTTGAAACTCGTTCTGTCGAGAACATTACGCCGGCCGATCCCGCTAACCCGGACTCCATGGAGCAGGTCGTCAACGAGGCTGGTGGTGTCTGGTACCCCAACTCTGCCTTCAAGACGGCGCAGGCCATCAACGACTTCAACAACGGCGAGCAGTTGCCGCTGATGATCCTGGCTAACTGGAGAGGCTTTTCTGGTGGCCAGCGCGACATGTACAACGAAGTTCTCAAATACGGCTCATTCATTGTTGATGCTCTCGTCAAGTACGAACAGCCCGTTTTTGTTTACATTCCTCCCTTTGGCGAGCTTCGTGGTGGATCGTGGGTCGTTATCGATCCTACCATCAATCCCGTTGCCATGGAAATGTATGCCGACGTGGACGCTCGCGGAGGTGTTTTGGAGCCTGAGGGCATTATCGGCATCAAGTACCGCAAGGAGAAGCAGCTGGAGACCATGGCTCGCATGGATCCAACCTATGCCGACCTGAAGAAACAGCTCGATAACAAGGATCTGACGCCAGAGGAAGCGGCCGAGATCAAGCAAAAGGTGACGAGTCGTGAAAAGGACTTGCTGCCCGTGTACGCGCAGATCGCTGTACAATTCGCCGATCTGCATGATCGCGCTGGACGCATGAAGGCGAAGGGTGCCATCCGCGACTCCCTGGAGTGGGCCGAGTCGCGTCGTTACTTCTACTGGCGCCTGCGTCGTCGTCTCAATGAGGAGTACATCCTGCGACGCATGGCTACCAGTTTGCTCACGTCGCCGTCGTCGGGCGACTTGAACTCGGCAAAGGCCATTGACGTGCGCAATCGCAACTTGCAGCTGCTGCAGAGCTGGTCTGGCCTTGACGGGTTCGACACCAACGACAGGGAAGTTGCTGAATGGTATGAGAAGGAGAGAAAGACGATTGGAGAGAAGGTAGACGCCCTCAAGGCCGAGAACCTCGCTGCAGAGGTGGCCGAGGTTGTCCGGAGCCAAAAGGCTGCGGGATGGAAAGGGGTCCGAGAGGTGCTGAGGATCATGCCCGTTGAGGAGCGGGATGCGATTCTCGAGTATCTCAAGGAATAGGCCGGGTGGTTGGGGGTTTGTTTTTTCTTTCCGTCCTTGGTTTTTTTTTTCTCGTTTCTTTTTTTTTTAATGACGCTTAACGAGTGGGCAAAGGTAAAAAAGATGAGGAGATGGGAAGAAGGGCAAAAATGGCTTTACAATGTTTGGAGGAGCGTTGTATCCTAAAGTGTCATCTGTGTCCTTCTTTCTTTTTCCGCCACGGGTTTGGTCGAAGTCTACGCACATACATACACACGGGGGGCATTGTAGAAGTACTTGGCGTTGGGCAGCATTGCCACGTTTACTGATTAGAATATGATGTATTGTTATGAAACAGATGTACCAACATGCATGATGCGAATGCATATTCATTTCTCCATTGCGAAGAGATGCCGTGAGCCAGCCGCGTCTTGCCTCGTCGCCGTTTCCTTCCGCCGTGCATGTGAATCCTGTTCTGGTGTCATTGGCGCGGGTTTGATGCAAGGGAGGGGGCAGATAATTAGGAGTCGGTCCCTAAGCTTGAGTCACTGTACTCTTCTCTACGCGAACTAGGTTGCTAGAAGTACGAAGCGCACATGTAAAGAGAAAAATAAAGCAACTCCTCGGCGAAACGTAAGGACTAACGAATTCATCCACCCCTTTGCGTTCCATTTCTCGGAGCCTTTAGCTTCTTTACGGAGAGGTATTTCTGGTCCGAGAGGGGATATGTGTTTGGTGCTTTTTGGAGTTTACCTGTCTTTTGTCGTTTGGAGATCTTTATTATTAACTTCATAATATTGTGTTTCTTATTCATTTAGCAAATCTTTATACATGTTGGTTTTTATCCCTATTAAGAGTTTACATGTCTGTTTTATCCCTATTTAAACGTTTACATGTCTGTCGTTGTTTGAAGAGTTTACATGTTGGTTTTATCCCTATTAAAAGTTTACATGTCGGGTTTGTCGCCGTTTTAAAGAGGTAATACGTTTCAATGTCGATGGCCGTTTTAAAGAGTTTATATGTCGGTTTTATCGCCGTCCTCACCGTTTTGAAGAGGTTATACGTGTCGATATTTGTCGCCGTTTAGAGAGGTGATATATGTCGATATTTGTCGCGGTTTAACGAGTTGAACCATGTTGAGCTTCTTTTCGCCATCTCTTGACAAATTGAGCCATGTTCAGATTTTGTCCATCTCGGAAAGTGTATACATGCGGATGAGTTCTCGTCCGTTGTAGAGTTTGACCATGTTGACGACGCTTCTTGCCCCCTCTGACAGGTTTAACCACGTCGATGAGGTTTTCTCCACCCCCCGAGAACCAGTCAATGACTTCGCCGAGAAGAATCAACAGCACGAAGCCCCTTCACTCAGACACCCTCGTGTTCAGCTGCACTCCGTGCCACCCCCTCATCAGGTCGCCCAGCGCGGCATTCACCATCCTTTGCTGCTTCAGCATGGTCGCGCCCCGAAAGGCCGGACTCGCAATGTCAATGGCGTACATGCTGCCGCACCCGCCTGATACGTCCCGAACGAGCAGCTCCGTGGGCTGGAGCTCTCGACGGAGACGCTCGGCGATGGACTCCTCGGCCGGGGACATGGAGGGCTGTTCGGGCGGTGGCTGTTGGGGTCGCGGCGGGGCGGTGTAGGGGCGTGGTGAGGGGGTCGAGGCAGCAAAAGCGAGACGATATTTCGGGTCGGTCTGGGGACGGCGCGTGTCGGTTGCGCGCCGGGAGAGAAACGGGAGGGTGCGTTGTTGGCGCGCGGCGCGGCAGATGGTGCAGAGCATGACTGTATTTTTGCTTGACCTGTTTTTTTTTTTTTTTTTTCTTTTATTGCTTCTCTTTTATTCTGATTTTCTTTGTTTTGGTTTCTCTTCTCTTCTCTTTTTTTCTTTTTTGATATTTTTTTTTTGGCTAGGGGAGAGGGAGGTGGTCTGGTGGTGATGATGTTTGGTGATGGTGGTCGTCCTTTTTTTTCGGCCTGGCTCAACTCGTGCATTACCGAGTCGAATGCTCAGGAGCATGGAGGGCATGGAGCCGGGGTTTTGCCGCCAGGTGTGGAGGGTAGTGGATATCTCCGCCACATAAGCGCCACACGTACGCCACACATACCGAAAAAGGAGGCAACTCTCAGGTTATCTACTCCCTGCAGTAGTGGAGGTGATGTGACGGCCCTTGGCGATGATACAAGAGAGACTCGAGGCCGCGTAGGAGTGCAAACTGCTGCAAGCATGCCGGAGTCTGGAATTCAGGTTGGAGCAGAGATTGCCTCGAGTCGCTGGTCGTCCCGAACGACAGGAACCGCGAAACCCCAGGACACGGGCCACGCCACGCCCCGTGAGCTAATTTACCATGACTTCAGAAATTGCCATTAATAATGCGGCGGGGATGGCGGGGAATTGCGGTGTCGCCTGCATCCTGGTTGCCTTGTGGCGATAAGAAGGACAGGGTGACCCGGATCTGGCGCTGCGCGCAGCTGGTTGGGTTGCCAGCGCTCGGGAACGCCTCGATGCCAGACCCGAGTCGTGACATCAGACGAAGCGTACATACTTGACTTGGTCGAAAGCTGAATCGGATGGCCTTCTCTTTACCGCCCCGAATCGTGAGCTTCCGTCTTCCTGCTATTGTTATCAACTGGTGCACCTGCTCCCATTGGGCACCAGGCCAGAAGGAGGATACACATCCTCCCGGATACGCGCTGCTCTTTCCCCGTAACATCAAACTCGTTCAGAGTAAGGATTATTTAATTCGCACATCCAAAGGGACGCCCCAGGGTCTTCTACCAGATGGCCTTATTTCATTACTTTTTAAAAGTAAGCCAAGCTGGACGCCAAGCTTCTCCGGCCTTCTCTCCGCTTTGCACCACGCTGCTGGTGATGCAAAACGCAGGCGAAGCTCCGCTTGCTCTGATTAGTGTATGTACAGTACATTGTACATGGAGTAGCTACCTGACTTGGGTAGGCCATCTGAGGCACCCATCATGACTGCACGTGACGGCAGATGTCCCCGCTCCACCGGGAATATCGATTGCGCAGCCCGTGGGTGCATTGATGATGCCACAGTGGGCCCGCAATTCCGAAGCCCAAAATTGTACGGCAAAATGTTTGGAATCACCCAAGGCCACTGTAGCAGGCGGCCAATATCGCGGGTTGGTACTTGTGCGGGGGCCGGTAGAATGTATTGTACGGCCTATCAATCCCTTCTTCCTTGGCAGAGCGCGCGAGGCCTCGCCTGACACTTGTTGGAGCGCCGAAAGATGGGCCACTTGACCGGGCACATGCTGAACGAAGATGGAATCATGGACATCTGGGCTGGGCTGGTTGCCAGCGACGTGCAGAATCGACGAATCTCGACGAATCTGCAAGCGCCAGGCGCAGCCACCACGCCAAGACAGACCCTGGTACCCACCCTGTCGCTTCCATCGCCTCGTTGTGACAAGTATGTACATAGATAGAAAGTAGTGCTTAAGCAGAGGGGTCCTCAAAATTACCCAGATTTACCCAATATTGCTCAAGATTGCTCATGTCCAGATCCTTCCGCCTTTGAGCCCGGACGATGGGGTTGGTGCTCTGCAGAGCGCCCTCTTGCGCTCCATGTCGTGGACTTGCGCTCCGTGCCGGTACTTGGGCGGCCGGCAAGCACCAGACCCAACATGGAACATGCAATGTTGAGCCACATGCAGGCGCAGGCACAGGCACAACGTGGCTAAGTGCTCCCCCGCCCCTTTTTTTTTTTTTTTAGCTCAGTGCTACCAGACCTCATGCAGGAACCATTCATCGAACAAAGACTGATTCGCCAGCCGCATGCGAGTGGGCCTCCCGACGTCCTCATCCCATGCATGATCCGTTTGATGCTTCACGACCCTGATGCACGCACATCCTATCCGCACTATCCACACTATCCGCACTCTGGACTTGGCTTAATCCGGCAATTTCCCATTCTGCAGGATGGACGGACGACGAATGACGGCCTGGCCGGAGACGTGCTCGCTACTCGCTGCTCGCTGCTCGCTGCTCATGCTCATGCTCATGCTCGCCTCAATCATGTGCCTGAAACGCCGCCCTGGCCGGGCATGTTACCAGAAGCCATCTCCATCCCCGTCCCCGTCAGCGTATATAGATGGACGACACGGTCCGTCCATCATGGATGAGCCCTTTCCAGGCCGCCTTCAAACCTTCCGGGTATTCGCTCGGCGTCATTCTTTTCGGTGAAACCTTCCACTCCTTACCATCGCATCGTCCAGCTTGAGTCTTTCGTTTCTTTCACAGCTGGCCATGGTGCGCACTTCTCTTTTCGCGTCGCTGCTGGCGGTAGCAGCCTTGACACTGGCAGGCGGCGCCAATGCAAACGCCGCCGGAAAAAAACATGTCGTCGGTGCTTACACTTTTGAGTTTCACCACGGCGAGGTGAGCCCTCTCTTTCCCCCTGTCTTCATCAATCGTCGCTTCTCAAGGTCCGTTGCCCGTCAGAGAAATTCTCACATCGTCTTTCTCTTGTAGGATACTTCCGAGTTTGACCGAGCAGTCGCCGGGCTGGGCGAAACCCGCTTCGACTTCGATGAGGAAATCTTCCGGGGTCGTTCCATCCAATTCGACGATCCTCATACGGCCAAGAAAATGTTGGCCGAACTGGCTGCGATGCCTGTGGTCAAGTCCGTCCACCCCGTCAGGAGGATGCACTTGCCAAAACCCAAACTCAATTGGGTCGCCGGCACCGATCTCGAACAAGCCGCCCATCTCAACCGTAGAGCTGAGGGGCAGCAGCCTGATCTCTATTCTACTCATGTCATGACCCAGGTCGACAAGCTCAGAGCCAAAGGCATCACTGGCCGGGGCGTCAAGCTGGCCGTCATCGACACCGGAGTACGTGTACTGCTTGCCTTGTCGCCCGAGCTGTCCAGCTGACGCTTTCCACGCATTAGATCGATTACCTACACCCTGCGCTGGGCGGCTGCTTCGGCAAGGGCTGTCTCGTCTCCTTCGGGGAGGCCCTTGTCGACGATAGCTTCAACGGCACCAATAAGCCTGTTCCTGGCAAGTCGGTAATGGATTGCCAAGACCACGGCACTCACGTTTCTGGCATTATCGCGGCCCAGAAAAACTCCTTCAATTTCACCGGCATTGCCCCTGATGTTGAACTCGGCATGTATCGTGTTTTTGGCTGCGACGGCGGAAGTAGCGACGATGTCTTGATGAGCGCATTCATCAAGGCCTGGAAATCCGGTGCCCAGGTCATTAGCGCCTCAGTTGGTGGGGGACAAAACTGGTCCCGGAGTCCCAACGCCGTAATAGTCTCTCGTCTTGCAGAGAGGGGCGTTATATGCGTAATCGCTGCTGGCAACAGCGGCGGATACGGTCTCTTTACTACTGAGTCGCCCTCAACCTCCCTTAATGCCCCCGCCGTCGCTTCCTTCAACAACATCGACATCCCATCTGTCTGGGCTCTCAGCACGTATCAGATCGATGCCGGCCCTGAGCAACAGTTTAGCTATCAGCAATCCACCAAGAATGATTGGGATGATTCGACGGCGTTTCCTCTCTGGGCCGACAGCTTCAACCTCACCTCGGAAAACGACGGCTGTGGTCCTCTACCTGCCAATACACCAGACCTTAGCAAGTATATCGTCATCCTTCGCCGCGGAACATGTTACTCTTGGGAAAAGGCGAATCATGCTATTGCCAAGGGCGCCAAGTATATCCTTTTCTACACCAATCAGCAGCCGGTTACCGAGCCCAACCTTGCGAAAGTCAATGGAACCCTCAAAGCTGCGGGCATGATAACGGCCCAGGTTGGAGAAACCCTCATCAAGGCTCTCCAGGCGGGGAAGAGGGTGAATATGCACATGGTCGGCGGAGCCAAGTCAATCAAATATGCTACGTCTGACAAGGACGTGAAGTCCGGGGGCGCTCTCAGCTCTTTTACCAGCTGGGGCCCGACGTATGACATGTACACCAAGCCTCAATTTGGCGCCGTTGGTGGCAATGTTCTGTCCACCTTGCCCCGTGCCCATGGCTACTATGGTGTCATGTCTGGTACTTCCATGGCGTGTCCCCAGGTCGCCGGTATCGTGGCATTGATCCTCCAAGTCCGGGGCCGCATGGATTTTCAGGCGATGACGGAGCTGCTGTCCGCCAACGCCAACCCTCAAGTGTTCAATGACGGGCAAAAGTTCTCTGACTACCTTGCCCCAGTCCCACAGCAGGGTGGCGGTCTTGTTCAAGCCTACGACGCCGCCTATGCCACGACTCTCCTTTCGCCATCCGGCTTGTCCTTTAATGACACCGAGCACTTTGCCAAGCAGCTTAGCTTCACGCTCCAAAACACCAACGCGAAGTCGGTGACGTACAATATCAGCCATTTCCCTGCCGCTACCGTAAACACCTTCAACAAAACTACCCTTCGCACACCTTTATTCCCCGGCGACCTCACCCGTGCCTCCGCCTCCGCCACACTCAAATTCAGCGAGACCAGCGTCACGCTGCGTGGTGGCGAGAACAAGACCATCACGGTTTCCGCCACCGCCCCCGAGGGCCTGGACGCCAGTCTTCTCCCCGTGTGGTCCGGCTATATTGCTGTCAACGGCACTGACGGGGCCTCGCTGTCTCTACCGTACCAGGGAATGACAGGCTCCATGCGCCAACAACGTGTCCTTAATTTGGCCTATATCACACGTACGAACAAGACCGCTGAAGGATTTCCCTTGCCGGTCGCCGCCAACACGACATTCCTCCTTCCCGAACCCGGAACAGCTGAAGACGCGGACGGCCTGCCCTTTGCGCTAACCATGATGACCTTTGGAAGCCCTCTTGTACGCGCCTATGTCATCCCTGTCGACTGGGATCCAAAGGACGCGTTGTCGACCACTAAGATCATGGGCCTCAAGACCATTGGCGAGACGTTTTCCTCTCCCGTGACGTGGATTTCCCGCACCACGGAACATCCGCTTGGTTTTGAATGGGATGGACGTCTTCTGAAAGGCACATATGCTCCTCCGGGCAAGTACAAGATCCTAGTGCGTGCTCTGCGCGTCTTTGGTGATGAGAAAAACGAGGCGGATTGGGACTCGAGCACAACCTCTGCATTTTCCATTAAGTACCAGTAGGGCTGGTGAGACTTGAAGACTTTCCATGCAAGACCGGGTCGGTCCCACATCAACCAGTTCTTTTGCCTCGGGGGAAGGAGAAGGAGAAGGGGAAGGAGAAGGAGAAGAAGGGCGCCAGACGGGGCAATGAAGCATATACCATTAGTTCACTTGTATGTACCTTGATTACAATGTTTATACGATGAATTTCCACGTCACTGCCTGAATGGTCTTTTGGGCTCGTCGCGAGACGTCCTCGATGATGAGGGAATTTCCATGCCGCTTGTGCGAGGGGCGGATTTATTCCATCCTTGTGCCATACAACCACGCAAGTCCTCGGCGCTCCGCTCACCACCAACAGCTCAAGTGCCGAGGCTCCGCTAGACGCTTCGCCAAGAGGTGATTAGCTGTACGGCGAGAAACCCATCGAGCAAGTCGAACGAGCACGAACCGCGGGGGGAGTTGAGCCGTGGGCCTCGATATAAAAGTTGCCGCTCCGCTGAATGGCTTCAGATTTGCACCGTGGCAGAGCAGGGCTGGCCCTGATGAAGACATTGCGACGAAAGGGGAAGCTAGAAGTGCATCTTCCTGCTTTATACCTACATGAGGCCGTCCTGTAGACTCTTTTCGTTGCAAAGACCATTTTGATAAAAACAATACTCTCTACGTATTTGATGAGATTTGAACATAGTATGGCGAAGCGAAATGTAGGAGCAGAAGCAGGCCAGCTAGCAAGCGTAGCTTCCTTCATCTTTGAACATGAGACCATTCTGTGAAGGCTTTTTAAACCGTAAATTGAATTTGGTTGATTGAAATGAAATACTCTTTAGCAACTAGTTCATCAGGTTTTTAATGTACCGCCATGTGTTGCGTGTTATGAACATCGTCTTGTAAGATTTTGCATAGCGTGAAGCCAAAGCCCCCGCAGGCACAAAGGTCAGAAGAAACCAACGCTTTGCCTGCCTCTGATGCCACTACATCCATACGGTCTCGTGTTTATAATGAAAAGAGTCTAGAGAGGCTATATTTCAAAGATGGAAAGCGGGACGGTGCGCTTCTCGAGCATGCCTGCTTTCGCTCATAATGCTGCCTCAGGCAAACTCTATTCAATACTGCGCAAAGGGTATCGTAGAAACCACCAGAGCACCAGTCAGCTCGTCAGTGCGGGGCGATGACGACGTCAGTCTCGCATTGCCGCGCGGCGAGATTCGGCGATGGCGTTCGAGACGCACTGCGGAGAGGACGAGGAAGCTGACAGGGAAGACTTCGTCTCCGTCATGGGAGACGCTGGGTGAAGTTACCATGGGTGGTGGACCTGTTGCTGCGGAGCTGACGAGAGTCTGATTTGGCATCTCTTGCGGTGGAGCTGTTCGCCGGGATGGCTCGCGGAGGAATCGGAATCACCGACTCTGCAAGGATCTGGGTACGGACTCGGTTCGTCTGGGATGTCGCTGGATGGCATAAGCAACGTCTGAGGATACTCAAGGGGAAAACTTTTATATGGCACTCCTCTTTTTGTGGACGCGGCACCCCAGGTGCGGCAGATATGTAAGTCTATAGAAAAAAAAATTAAGAAGAAGAAGAAGAGAAGAAGAAAAAAACATTCTAAAATACCTGCCTCTGATGCCGATAAATCCGGGTACCTCGACAGTCTAGTATATATACATCGCCGCGTAGACGCTCCACCTGTACCATGTACACAGGATACGAAGAATAATCATTATAAATGACCGCTTCAATCCATGTGTTGCTTTTACAATCTTGAAAGACGCACAATGCATAGCCAAATCGCCACAAAAATTAATCCTTTTTCTCCGTCTTCACCTCAGCCTGGGTCGACGGGCGCGTATGCGCCTGCGCCAGAACCGGCTTTAGGGGAGGAATACCCGGGAAGAAGATGGCAGGCATGGCCGGCACGGGAATAGGCTGCGTGGCGTCAAAAGGCGCAGCCAGCTCGTTGGGGAGCTTGGGACCACAAAACTCTTCCGCATCGGCATCGGCATCGGCGGCACGGGGCGTCTTGGGGCGCTTCCCCGACAGACAGGCGCCGGAGCCAAAGGCGTTCTTGCAGACGAGCTGCGGGGCCGAGCCGTCCTCGTTGCGGATGTCGACGTCGCCGATGAAGATTTTGGTGCAGGGCACCTCGGCGGGACAGAGCAGGCGGATGTTGGCGCGGGGCGTCTCGCCGCTGCGGCTGGTCCCCTTCCAGTTGCGGACGGTGATCCTGGAGTAGGAGACGCCGGGACCGGAGCCGATGGTTTGGCGCAGCCAGTCGGTGTCGAGGTCGAGGCCGTAGCCGTTGCTGTGGCCGCGGAAGTTGTCGAGGGTGACGTCGGAGACGGTGCCGCTGCCGCCGCGGGACTTGAACATGAAGAGTTGGTTGGAGTTGTGGGTGTAGATGTTTCGGTAGACGATATTGGAGACGTCTGGGCTCGTGGTCAGTCTTTTCTGCTGCTTCTGCCGCTTCTGCCGCTTCTGCCGGGTCTCGTCCGTGTCGCGCAAAACCTACCGGTGCCTGTGCTCAGCGATCCCATGGCGCAGCCTCCCGACCAGTTGCAGTGGACCGACTCGACAAGAATGTTCTTGGCCGGACTCTATTGATTTTCGCCCGCGTCAGCAAACGGCAAACCCACACCATCTTCCCCCTTCCCCCTTCCCTCTTCCATCCGCCATCCGTCCCGTCGCGTCTCGTACCTTGACCGTCACGCACTCGTCCTTGTTGGAGACCTCGACATCGTGCACCCAGATGTCGGACCCCCACACATCGACCCCGTCGAGGCCACCGCGGTATCCGCCGTGGATGACGAGGTTGTACACTTCGCCGTGGGTGGAGTTGTCGAGCGTGAGATGAAAGGCCGGCGCTGCCACAGTCAGGTCAGGTCAGTTCCCCGATGCCCTGGCCGCCTTGTTTGCCCGATCGAGGACGCGACTCACAATCAACCAGCGCGAGGTCGTGGACGGCAAAGTTGGTGCAGTGGCGCACGCGCATGATGCGGGGACCGTAGTGCCCGTCTGTCTTGTTGGTACCGCGCGAGCGGTTCGTCAGTTTGTGCCGAAGAGCGTGCGTCATGTGTCAGAACGTCGTACCCTTGTGGAATTCGTAGCCGAATCCCTGTATGGCGCCCAGCCCCGTGGCGCTGTACACCTCGACGTCGTCCGAGTTCTGGATGAGAAACATGTTGCCGGGGCCGGAGCTGGCAGCCGTCAGCCGTCAGCCGTCAGCCGTGCCGAGAGAGGAATGAAATGAGACGGATTCATCCCCGCCGCCGCATCTTGCTCTTACCCCGTGCGGAAAACCGTCCCGTCAATGTTCAAGGCGACGTGCTTCCCGTTGGCCAGCGACACCCATGTCCCGAGGCCGTATTCTCCCGCGGGGATGTACACCTCGCCGCCGGCTTGGCAGGCACTCCAGGCCGCGGCAATGGCCGGCCCATTGTCCACGGTCCGGTTGGCCACGCCGCCGTGTTCCAGGATGTTGCACACTTTGATGGCGCGCTTCGAGGCCGTCGACGTCGTCGGGCCGTTTCCGGCGGACGATTTGGCGACGCTGAGGCGCAGGAGGGCCGTCAGCAGCAGGTATCCCGACAGCCACGCCATGATGGTGTCAACGCGCGTGCGAGGGGTCCGTCGTCGGTCGTCCGTACCAAGAGAGAAGGGGAGGAGGACGAGGAGCAAGGTGAAGAAGAGAAATTGCGGAAAACGCTCGATTGAATCAACAAACTGTTGACTTTGCCGGCGCTGGAAGAGGGAAACGAAGATGCTTTATGCGGATGAAAGCATTGCCGCCGTATTTCCCCGTTCCCCTGTTCCCCCGTTCCATCGTCCATCGTCCATCGTCCATCGTCTCTGGCGTCCTTGGTCACCGCCGGTGGAAAATGCCGAAATTGCAGAGAGTCAGTCGGCCGTCTGGGGTGTGCAATTTGCCCAGCTCGGCTAGTCGGCATCCTCATCAGATAAGCGACACGTGGGAATTCCCCCTTTTCCGTGGCTGCTTTCCCCATCGGCCAAACACGAGGGACCTGAGACGAGACGACGCGGCGGCAGTCGCTTAGGACGCCAAGGCTGTCATGCGGCCCTCGCGGCTTTGCCCGCTGACGAGCTGCTTTGGGCGCAGGACGCAGGGTGGTGACTGTGGTGAGGGCTGGAAATGCCTGGCGATGCCTGGAACCGCCGAGACCGTGCGCTCCCGACGCGACGGCGCACTGTCTTTGAAATGCCAGGCCCGTTTGTGGCCTTTAGGCTGGAACTTTAGGCTGAAGGCGCGCGTGGCATGCTTTGTCTGGGTATTTCATTACCTAGGTATGTATGCATGGGACACTCGTTGTATACTGTACACAAGTACCGTGTTGCGAATGGCCTCGGCCGACTCGTGCATCGCGTCCTCTTCGTCTTGGTGCAACCGAGCCGACCATGCTTGTCATCTTGCCGTCTCGCTACTCCTCATCTGACGCGCTCCAAAGGCATGCAGCCACCGCTTATATAGTCCAAGACGCATCGCCTTGATTGAAACGGCATTATCTGGCACTCCTTGGGACCTTGAACACCCTTGGCGAGTTTCATCGTCTCCTCCAGGCTCGTTCCGTCACGCCATGTCCACCGTGCAGGTCCGCGTCCGGCACCCGCGGTCCGAGGCATGTGACGGGCTAGCCCGACTCACGACATTGGTCCCATGGCGCCAGACAGAAGCATGAAGAGGACACCTTGGACGCACACGTCTGTGTTATGTTTCCGAATCTTGGCATCCAAACACCAAGCCAGTTCCTCTTGACCTGCATAGAACTAGAAGCGAAAAGGAAGAATCAAGAAAAGAAGAGGAAGAGATGAGGAAGGGCAAAAAAAAAGGAGGCAAGAATATAACAAGAAAAAAAAAGAAAGAAAGAAAGAAAAAAAAAAAAAGATTCATATCGCTCGTCCTTCCACCTCTCTCGACCCGTGACGCCCTCGTCTCTCCTCCTGACAGCCTCGATACCAGTCGATGCACGCCCACAGTGCAAGTCCAACGCGCCAGCATCTGCAACACATGTCTCGTCAGCCCAGCCATTAGCCATTGACGCGACAACGGCCCAACATTCCTTGCCAAAGGACCAGGAACAACAACAAGAAGAAGAAAAACGCAGCCGTTGCCTCTGCAGATTCACTCACACGACAGCCCCCATGAACCACATCGACGCCACCGTCATGGACGCCCTGCCAAAGCGAAGGTCCCCCCTCCGACCATAGCCAAGGTAGTCCTCGTCGCCCTCCCCATCCGTGATACTCGACACCAGCAACGACGAGATGCCGCCCAGCGTCACGGCAAACGCCACCGCGTCGCACACGACCGTCGTGCCGGGCCCCATGGGCGCGACCCCCGCGAGCGGATGCCCGGAGAGGGCCACCGTCTGCCAGCTATCAACGAGCAGAGCAACGAGGATCTAGCACCAGACGCCAAATAAGCACATGACAACAACAACAACAACAACAACAACAACAACAACAAAAAAAAAAAAAAAAAAAAAAAAAAAAAAAAAAAAAAACCTACGCCCGCCATCCCCGGAGCCACAGCCCCGCACGTCTCAGTCCATCGCTGCGCGACAAACGAAACAACCACAATGCCACACACATCCGTCAACCACGCCGCGCCCCGCGCAAGCACCTCGCACAAGACCCGTCTCCCCATCGCACCCCCCAAGCCCCCCTCGGGCGTCACCGCGCCGCAGCAGGACAAGACGCGCATTGCTCGGCTTCCTACCAAGTCGCATTGGCGGGGCGGCCGAGTCGGTTCGTAAAAGACGAGCTTGTTGCGGCCGCCGACGTTTGAGGGTGGCTGCCTTTCTTTTGTGAGGAGAGCGATGGACATGGCCTCTTGGTGGTGCTCGGTTTTTTTTTTTGTTTGTTTTTTTGGCTGCCGTGAGGGGCCGAGGCGGCAGGGGGGGTTTCGTGTGCCTGACTTGGTGCGGGACTTGATTGGTGCGACGGTTCGCATGGGGACGGCGTGCGGGTGGCTTTTTTGCTTTGTCCCCTATTTTTCTTTGTACAATACGAATACGTAAACACGCAGTAGTAGATTTTTGAACATGCAGTAGAAGCTAAACCCAAAACGGAAGAGGTACCCGCCTACCTATTTTTCATGTATATATACTGCCTATATTTTTTGCAAGCCTTTATCTAGTAGTAGGTTAGCTAATTATATCCCCTTAAATGGTTCTAAATCATAGTTATTTTAATCTATAGGCTTAGGTATATTATCTCCAGTGTAATTATAGTGCTAGACCAAATCCCTTATTCTCTCTAATCAATTAGGGCGTGAGCTCTAGCCAGCAGACCACCTAGAATTATTATAAAGGGCACAAATACGCACTTTCCCTTATATACATATTAATAAGCGAAGCCGAGCGCGTAAGGCTCGTAAAAAATGCGGGCGGTACACATGCACAAAAAATAGGTGGCCGAATACCTCTTCCGTTTTAGGTTTAGCTTCTACTATATGTTCAAAAATCTACTACTGCATGTTTACGTATTCGTACAATACACCCCTTGAATGATTATAGGTGTGTACAAGCCCCACCTGTTGCAGGTGGCAGGTCCCTTCTTAACAGTGCTGCCACTTAGCAAGTGATCCATGCATATATAAAAAAACACTAAAGAGAAAAATCTATATATATATATAAAGGTCACGTGTGCGTTAGTAGGTAAGAGTCACATATATGCCTAATAAGCAAGGGTTATCCCTTTAGATGTGCGAAGGCGCTAATAAGGTTGCAGGACCCACATCAGCGCTAATACTTTAAAGCTACCTTTTCTAACCTTAGGATACGCTACTATTGGATATAACTATTTATACTAAAGAAGATCGTAGTGACTTAAGTTATCGCCTACTTTTCCGCTAAAAGCTAAGTACCTCCTATCTAGACTTAGTGTAATTAGCTTATTAGCCCTTTTGCGACCTCATTGGCGCCTTTACACATCCAAAGGGATATGCATTTAATGCCCCATAGGCTTGCGCATAGGCTTACACACAGGCTTGCGCGTAGGCTTGCGCGCAGGCTTGCCGCTGTTAAGGCGGCACGTAGGGAATATTTAGGGTATTAACCAGGGCTTATAGGTACATTTTTTTGTATTAAAATTACACTTAGCTTAATATTCTTTTTGACTAGGGACTATGTTATTACAATTTCCAAAGCGACGCCTGATTGGCCTAATCACCTCTGCTAAGTCACGACCTATAATCATTCAAGGATTGTACTGTATGTTTTGTATGTTGTAGGTATTGTATACATTTATTGTACACACTGTATATACTCTATATACTGTATGTACTATGTATATTTTGTAAATTTTATACATGTTTCATGTGATACATGCCATGTCTATGGTCGATTATGTACATCTTCCACCTTTTATTCTTCTTCCTTCGTCTTTTGTCTTTCTTGTTCACTTTATATCTTCTTCAGTCTGTTACGTGTACAATCTACCCCGCATCCCGTCAAACGCCGGCACAAATCCACGACAATTCAACACCGAAAAGAAAACCAAAAACGAAATAAATTCAGTCTATCGCTTAAAATGCATACTCCTCCACATGCAGGTATATCCCCTGTGCCCCCGTCCCCTTGTGCACCGCCCTCTCATCACTCAACCGGCTCACGCTGTTTCGTGTCCGGGCCACAATCTCCTTGCCTCCGCAGACGACAACCGCCGTCTCGCCCCATGCTTGCTCAATGGGTTCCCGGATGAGGGCTTCAATGTCAAATCGGCTCGTGTACTCCCGGATCAGATCCATGGTGGGGGCCCTGAGGGGACGCTCGTTCGACTCGGAATGCCGGCTTTGGGTCCCGCGACCGTCCTCCACCGATCCCCTCTTTTCCTCCGAAGAGTCCGACGTCTCTGGTCTTGGCCCGCTGCCGCAGGAGGCGTCTTTGGCATGGCCTCGCAGCTGGACGAGCGGGAGTCCCGATTCGCCGTCTGCCGAGGCGCCTGTGATGGCGATGTGCAGTGTGACCTCGATGCCCTTCTCCAGCGCCGTTGTCGCGGCCTTCTTGGCTCTCTCGACGTAGTATTCAATCTCTTCCCATGTCTTTGCCATCAGCGCGACCTCTATGCGCCGCACACATGTTCTTGTTCTCGTATTGGCAATGTCTTCCAGTATGGGAATGGTAAAGCTGGCGCCCGTCGAGGCACCCAGCAGAATCATGGTTTCGTATGCGTTCCAGTTCGTCGTCACGCCAAACGGACCAACCACAAATCCAGTCAGCGTCTTGTCGGCATGTTGGACCGCATGGTTCCAGACTCGTCTGGAAAAACCCTTGTGTGCCCGGACGACGAGCTGCACGCTGTTGCAGCAGCACGTTCCCGATACTTGATGGGCGCAGGCAATCGTGTATGGATGCGACTCCAAGAGTCCCAGCCGTGGAATCCATAGGTAGATATGCTGGCCCGGATGCCACTTAAAGTGCGCATCTTTGATCGTCAACACAGTGACGGCGTCGCCAACGGCCCGGGCGGATATGTTGTGCCCGATGCGCTTCATGCCTCTGCATCTTGACCGATCGACCCTCCAACGCGTGTTTTGCCACCCTGTCAGAATCCACCTTGCTGCCCGATCAAATGCGAGGAAAGAGACGGACATCCACAGCATGTACTTCGCGTTTGAGGGAATGTGGTAGCTGAGCAGCGCCAGCATGGCAATAGAGGACAGAACATGCTGAATCAACCAAATTTCATATATCATCCTTCGGATGGGAACAAAGCCGACAACGACATTGAAGAGCAAGACACCCCAAGCACCTATGCCGTACTTGACCAAGGGCATCATCTGGAGCTCGTACTCGACAAAGTCGGCCCGTACCCATTCTGCCCAGAAGTGCCAGCCGTGGACGGTGGCTGTGACGAACATGGTTCGGGCGGCCCATCTGTGCAGCCAGTTCAGCCTTTCGTGGCTGCTTCCGATCATCCATCCAATGACGTTGAACTTCATGGACAGCAGGAATATAAACGGAAGCTGCATTATGGAAACCCATGCGTTTCGATAACCGATTCGTTCCCAGTAGTATGCGTCGTCCTTGACGGCGTTCCAGACCATCAAGTAAATGATGACGGCCCAGTAACACAGCAAGACGATGATCCTTCCCATCGGAGGTGGAGTGGCCCATCGTAGACCGCGCTTGGAAACGTAGAACTGAGGATGACTTATTTCACGAACGACGGCCGTCGCGGTGGCCCATAGTTGGCCAATGGTGCCACTTGGTCTGGTAGCATGCTCGAGAGAGGTCTCACACGCTTTCAATCTGTGTTGCAGTCCGACGAGTTTAGCAAGATGCAACGGGTCACCATTCCCGGCCTAGATATTGCGCGCACACACCGTTGTTTACCAGCACAAAAATTAATCACACGGACCGTCGAAAAGGCACCGACAACGGCGGCGAGGATATACCAGTAGTCGCGGGCAAAGGCATAGTTGTAATCCATGCCCAAGCCGGCGTCCATGTGCATGTGTTGGTGATCCATCGTGATGGGAGGTTGGCCGTGGTTCAGAGCAGTTCAATGCAGGACCAAAGGCCGCCCCTGAGCAGTCTTTGCGAGATGGATGGTGCCTCGAAGAAGAGGAGAAATGCCTGGGCGGAATTTCCGTTGGTTCCCTCAAGGAGGTATGTAGGCACCACCGAGTCGCATGTCCGAGTCTCGCTGCCTCGGACAACTTCACGGGCGACGATGAAGACACCGGTTGGTGGTGCCAATAGGTCCCTACAGTAGTGGGGTCTAGGGGGGGGGTTGCACCTTACATGCAATGTTCAATGGCGTGCACGTATGGTGCATTTCCTGTGCACTGTGCAGGGGCGTGCACAGTATGTGCATTCATATGCAGGTAACGCGGAATAGGTGTGCAAGTAGAATACTATATACATACATATGTATCAACTATGTCTTAGGCATGCAAATAATTTATAATCGATTTTTATTTACATAAAACCACCAGACACTTATTGAGACAGCGGCAGGGCACCGTCAGGGTTGGGTTCAGACTGTATTTAACTGTCCAACCCTGTGAACGATGCCTATCAAAAGAAAGAACACTAAACAACATAAAAGCAAGTTAATTTATATACAGTAGTGCTATTTAATAAGCTAGTCTGTTAGAAACGTTAGTTGGAAAGACAAAAAGTAGAGAAAACAAGAACTTTTCTGCATGTACCTGATGTGGCAGATAAAATATAAGAGTAAATAAAACAACAATTAATAAGAACAATCAGTAAGAAGGAGACTGAGGGGGAGCTGGTGAGACGTTTTCGCCAATCGGACGATTATCGCTCGCTTGGCTTGCGGTCTCATCAGATGCGCTATGGCTATCATTTGTTTTTTCGTACAAGCTCATGGAAATTCTCCCGCGATAACTAGGGCTGGATAGCTGCATGTCGCGAAGTGATCTGTAGAGCATTGATGGATCGGGGGTTTGAGCAGTGAAGATTGAAGAGCTTAGTCTATCACTAATAGAACGCCTTTGCCTTAACTGCTATATACTTTGAAATGTATTGTATGATGGACTGAACCCGCTTCCACCAGTTGTAGAAGGACCAAAAGCTAAGGAGCTAGATGGCGGCGGAGGTGGCGGAGGACTAGGCTATAGAACATTAGATGAATAATTTTATATAAGTAAACATAAAAAGACGTGACTTACAACAATAAAATTCTTACGAGCGGACTCAATATTAGACTTTGTTGGTGGATTTTGAGTCGATCGTTGCTGGAGAGGCGGCAGAACGGCAAAGGACTCTTTATTTACGTGACGAAGTTTAGGCATTAACGCCTATGGACCAAAGTCGTCCTTGAGTTTTCTACGTAAATTGAGATCTTTCTTCCAAGTCTCGTCACGCGTTTTCATTGACCGATTCTGATTAAGACTTTTTTCTGATGCATATACCTGTAACAATTGCGTGGTAAGGTTGAGGTAAATCGTCTGAATAAAGTAATAGCCTTGCTGATCTGGACGATTCTTCGTGCGATTGAAGTCAATAATGTATCGAACGTGATGGAAGATAGCAGCAAATGATGTAGCATTAAGCTTAGTTAGAAGCTGGCTGCTAAGAGAAGACTTGTCGCCATCCAGAGATGATGTAGCAAGGGAGAGTAGATTTGGCTGACTCTCAGCCAGCTCTACAACCCAAGGCTAAAACAGAAAATTAGAAACAAAAGTCAATGTTTGACTATAATAAACTTATATATGCATATACCCAGAGAAAGTGTGATTTCTTAGTTCGGAATTTTTCCCGTAGAGTATTAACAATCTGAACAAATCGCTGGGTATTGGTAGGAACATTGCTCCTGACTTTCCTAGCATAATGTCTAATAAAACGGAGTCCATGCTACTAGAAGAGCATTAACGCGATATAATATCTGATCAAAGCAGACTCCTCCGCTGTGGCATTAGTTGGCAAGTCTACCTTAGGTGTATTATCAGCAGTTAGCTCAAGTGTAGCATCGTACTCTTCATTAATAAGTACATATCGAGAACGAGCTTTATCCTAAGCAAAGTTAGGCATTGGATGCCTATTTAGTCGGATTAAATTGTCTTGGGTTGGCTGCTAAAATCCTTCTGGGCATACTTCCTGGGCACCCACACTAGGAGTGCCAGGGCTGTCTACATCAGGTAGGACTTGAGAGTTGGTCTGGACTTTGGTATTTATTGGACTAGGAGGGCGGAACGGTGGATTGTGAGGAGGTGTATGAGTGCCTGAACTAGCTGATCCTGTTTGACTACTCTGAGCAGTAGAAGTCTCGCTTAATTTAGATAGGCTAGGCTGGGTTGAAGGTTGGGCTGACGTTGAAGCAGCAGCAGACGAGCTGATGGGTGGTCTAGATGTTGAGAGTGCTTGTCCAACCTAAATAATAATATTAACATATTTCTTAGTTTTTAGAACAAATATTACAACTGACCGAGCTTTGAGTTGCGCGACCCGGCACTGGAGTTGATGTGCGAGCTCGACCAAGAGATGCAGCTGTATGGGCCATTGACTGTCTTCCACGAGACAATGGTGTATCTCCTGCTTGACGAGGAGTCGGAGTATCCGGAGGACTTGCAGCAGAGTGACGACGAGAAGCCTTAGCCTCAGCTCCTCTATTAGGAGATGTCTGAGCGACGCGTTTATCGCGCCTACTTTGTCCTGGCCTAGGCATGGGAAAGATTTAGGGAATCAGGATGTTGGACCTGAAATAGTCTTAAGAAGGAAGTAGGAAAGCAAGGTAGAGAGTGGTAAAGATTATAGGTTGCGTAGGTAGCATTTTGCATTGATGATGATAGAGGTGAAAGGATGAGAAAAATCACTATAGCTATATAAAGATTCTTGAGTCTACCAGTCTTGTTTTTCTAGCAAAAAATCTTTTACAGTGAATTAATGTGAAATCTTCTCGCTTATTTCTGTTTGCTTCAAATACATCTTGTTGTTTATTTATCCTATGATATTATTCTTGGAGTAGACAGACTTAGATCGGATCTATATTAGATCTATATGTGTGCGTTAACATCTTACGTTGAAGAGCCGTTTAGAGTAATTGTCAAGGTACAAAAGCCGTTGGACCCACTTCTCGCGCTAGTGGCAAATTGTGACACATCGCGAGTGGCTTGCAGCCTGGCCCCACACCTTTTGCCTAAGGCTTGAATTTTTCGTTCTGCCTTTCGTAGGAAAAGCAAAATATCTTGCTTCAGTTATGGTCTTTTGAGTTGAAATTTTTACTAGAGCGTTAGATACTTAACTCCTTCTTATTATAAAAATTTCAATGTTTTCGCTCTAGAAAATACTTCTCTAGCGTTGAAAATCATATTTACGCAAATTTTCGTCATAAATATTCAAAGGTGGGCTGTGTTACTCGACTAACTTGATGGCTGTTTATGAGATTAATAATTGGCTAGGGTACTAAGCTAAGACAGAACCATCGGCGATCTGGAAAAGACCTTGATTCACTGCCTGGCTAAATTGCTTTACCCGAATAAGAAGCCCTCTTAAGATAAGTAATGAATCTGGCAATACTAACTTATCACTAACAACCACCAGACGCAGATCAATCTACATATTATTGTCGGTTGAGATCTGAACGTTGAGGCGTGAATGGGGTCATAGTAGAAGCGTTTAATGTTAGCTAATATATAATATATACTAGCACACTTATATACTTAAATGCCTAATTTTACATATTCACATCAATCAAATGACTTCCCAGCGACCGATTCGATGGGCTAGAGCCTTAAGTCATTATGTCCCCCCTCTACGGCTTGTACGAGCATCGGGTAGTTTACCCTGTCTAGCTCTTGCACGCGATCAGTACTCTATCTTAGCTAGCATAAGACGAAACGTAGAAGAAGAACATCTTACCCAATCAGATATACCTACTATAGAGGAAATAAACATAGGCGATGAGGATCAAAGTATGGGTGTCCTAGCAGATAGCACAGCCGCCTAGCAGCACACTTTTGATCCATTCGATAGCGATATTGAATTGCTACCACCTAGATCATCAGACTTTATTGAAAGCGATGATGATATCTCCTCTCTTATTGGTGCAGTTGGTCAATTAGACCTCGAAGCTGTGGATGAGGGAATTCCTAATATTGACTGGACTCTAATGCCATCTGGATTTGACGAGAACGAATTCATAGCAGCGGCTTAGTATAATGACCTGGCTTTGGATGAAAGCGATGACGACGATGATGAAGAGGCACTTACAAGACACTCGGTTGAGCCTCAGCAACTCTATAATATTCTGGTGCCTAAGTTGCCTGGTCTACGACGAGCTGCTGCTTGGGCTTCGCAAGACCAATCTTCTCTTCTCATTCATACTCTAAATGAGAATATTCAGCTCTTAGACTTTGAATTGGCTCTAGGACTTATGGCTTATATTTAGGGAATGAGTGGGAGGGACTACACAGTTCTTAGAGAGGTTTTGCAGCTGCTAGTTAACCCTGACGAAAATCGAGTTGCTCTTAGACATCTTCCAAAGATGCTTGCCACTTTGAAGAATCAAGTCACACAGCTAATGCCACGGCTTGCAATGAGGGTAGCTAATATATCTCTAAAAGCCGAGAAACTTCCAACAATGACGCCTACGCACAAGCCTGACGATATACGCGATGCTCAAGATAATACAAGCACGCCAAGTACCAAAATGTACTTTCTTGATCCGGCTGACCTGTTTTCAACAGTTCTTTCCTCGTACCTACGCAACCAAATTCATTTTGATATGGCTCATTTTGTTGATCACCCAACAGAACTCTTCCATTCTCCGGCTTGGGCTTGCTCGGTCCGCGCTAGTTTAGGGCATTACGCCCACTTTATTAACGACGATGGCGAGAAATGCGACCCTATTTTTCCAGGAGACTGGGTCTACTACTTATGCGACGACCCGTTATGTCGATGCACTAAATTCGATGTGCCTGACCTTGATAACTTGGATCCAGCATGGCAAGATATCTTAGATGTGTTACATATCGGGCGTGTGGTTGGGTTTGGCAAGACATACCTTACTTAACGTCTAACGGGTCAGAATCTTGGATATGTGGTTGTATAGATCTAAGAAGCTCTGCGTTCTACAGATGAGCGTATTCTAGAGCTTGAAGTGTCTAATGACGATATAGACATTACTGGGCTGGTCGCTGATCTTAATGAAGACGAGGTCTTGCTAGTTATATCTCACGTCCAGTACATTGCTAAGGAACTTGTTCTAGATTTCTGCAGCGTCGCTACAGACCGATTTATGTTCTCTAAACGAGATGATCCGTCATATTATCACGATGAAAAGAAGAAACGGTCTGAGCCCTTTACAAAGTTTCCCGCAAGAACACCACTGCAAAAACGCCCAGACGATGAGTATATCTGTCGCAGAGCTTACGGCTATGAACAAGACACGCTTATTGCGTTTGGAGATATGCCACTTCTCCGAGCTGAGATGGAAATGCGAGCATATGGTCGCAAATGGTTTGCAGATACCTGGGATCGTGACGCACCAGGAAATGAGAACTCACCGCCTATGTTCTCACTGCCATATACAACATTTATTGATGGCTTTGGTTTATTTTGCACCTCTTTTCGCAGCCTTATTGGGATGTATATAACCCTGGCTGGCCTGTCTGTCCAAGAACGCCAGCGACGAGCAAATATTTTCCTAATACTATTAAGCCCACATGGATCAGCTTTTGAGGAAGCTATTAACTCTTTACAGTGTTTTGCACCTCTAGAAAAGGGCACCTATTTGGAAATCTCTAGCACAAAGGTATTAGTTTGTGCTTTTACACTCTGCTTTATAGGCGATATGTTTTAACAAAATCAGAACGCTGGTTGTCTTGGTCTAACGGCATCTAAATTCTGTCGATTTTGCTGGATTGGTAAGCGTACAATTATAGATGGCTTTGAGACTGCTTATCCACGCATAGTTCTCGACATCGATGAAGCAACATTCGGAAGACATGTTCACGAAGTTATCGAAATGCGACGGTTTGCTGATACGCTAAGCGCTACCCAAAAACAATAGTACTGTAGTCAATGGGGTCTTACGTTACAGCCTTTAAATCTTGAGCTCTTGACGCCAGCACTTGATTTTATCTCTACCCGAGTCCCTGATCTAGCGTATTCCGAATACAATGGTATGACGAACCTCTTTTATACGATTCTTATTACTGCTATTCTCTGTCCGGCTGCGGTAAAAGAGTACACTCGCCTTTTACGCTAATGGAAATTTCCATCGGGATGGAATTGTCTACAGTCACCAGCCTATCACCTTTAAAGTTATACCCTTGCTGACTATGGTCGGTGGTTGGTGATTGTACCTGGACTCTTGAACTATTGGCTGAAAAAAGAATATATTAACGTGAGATTCTGGAACGCCGCTGTTGAACGACCGGAGTTAGGTGGCTTAAGCTTGGTGGACTGGATTATTAAGGCATTCGCAACTCTAGCTTAAAGCAATAACTTACTCCTTGGTATAAGCATGACACAACCACGTGAAGTATACCTAAGGGAGGCAAGCGAGGTTGTTTTAGAAAGCCGAACCAACTATTAGCAGATGTGTCTCTGGGCGTTATGGGAATTAATGGAAGCTCGCAGTCGCAGATCTTCTTAGTC
The DNA here is from genome assembly GCA_018360135.1 of Claviceps sorghi. Classification (NCBI taxonomy): domain Eukaryota; kingdom Fungi; phylum Ascomycota; class Sordariomycetes; order Hypocreales; family Clavicipitaceae; genus Claviceps; species Claviceps sorghi. The sequence continues at coordinate 34,821 of SRPV01000009.1, read as the reverse complement.
ATCTAATGCATCTACAACTTCAATTAGCAGCACTAGTACTGACGCTTCTTATTTTACCCGTGTCCTCCGTCAACGAGTCTAAGAACAAGAAGCTGCTGGACAAATGAGAGATGAGTTTGATATCCTCTTGCGTCAAGCCTTGATTCGCGAGACGCCGCCTCCGTAGCCGCGACCGGAGAGACGTCGTTGCCGAGGAAAAGCTGGTTGGAATATGGAAGATGAAAAGACAACTTGGCTGATAGACGCAATGCGTCCCAATGTTCATATTGGAGCGCATTTGCTAAAATTTGCTGAGGAGTACGCAGGCTTGTCTAATATTGATGTAATGGTCTCTGAGGGGATGCATAAGTAAGTATTACTAACTTTAGGCTATCTATTGCTAATATCGTACTACAGAACCTTTAAACAAATGGTATATACGACAAATCTTAAAGACTGCGAACGAATTTTGCTTCATAAAATCAATCTACAAATAGTATGCCGACTGTTTATTGTTGGAGCCTACGATAGCTGGTACCCAGTATTGGCAGAACAGCTTCGACGAATATGGAAGAATTGTCCAACGTTGTTTGAAAGAATCCTATTAATTTCAGACTAGAGCTTAGCGACTGCCCCGATCGATGATGACATTGAAGACGTCGCTGAGGATGCTGATACTCACGTCGCGGTTACTGTTATTGGACGAGTGAATCGTTTGTCTTTGGGGCACACCCGACACGAAGTTAATGACCACAATCCACTACTATCGTCTTCTAAAGACATGTCAACCCGTTTTTAATACTTTTTGCGTCTTGCCTATAGTGAGGACTATGGCATATCTAACATTTACACACTTGGCCGATCTGGAACCCTTTGATGGCATAAGAAGTTCGCGTTTACTGATATGTTTGTGCTGCTAATATATATATACTTTGTACCTTACTGATATTATATATAGGGATTTCCATCGATATGTTTTTAAGATCGGCGATTATATTGAGTTCAATCATGGTCAGATTGGCAGAGTCGATGGAGTCTTTACTTATGAGTATAACCATGCGCGACGATTGTTTATTGTGATCACTACAGCAATTATAACGCAGACCCTTTATCTATTACTTCGTTTGCCTTATGTCCATGATGGCGAGCCGATGATTATTGGCGTTGCAGCAGTCGCGCCAACAACGGGGAAGTATATCATTCAGGATAAAGTCATTGAGCTAGAAGCAACCCGTTACCTCTGGGTGACATGGAACCTAAAGCTCATTTAAAGTAAGTTCAAATTAATTGCTTATGAGTGGCGATGTATTCAAAAGATAACATTGATTAATCAATTACTACGCGACAGGATATAAAGGATAGACAGCTGCGACTGGTGCGAGAATACAAGATATTTAACTCTAGACATTAGTATAAGGATTTAGCTGGCACTATTTGGGTTAATTTAGTAACCACCGTCCGGACAGTAATAAACGGAATTTGGGTGTGCCTATTACTCTGTCTAGCGTGTATGCATTTATTGAAGTCTCTTGCCTAATTTGGAGGACCCACTATTTCTGCGCGGTGCAAGAGCTATTGCACGCTGCATGCACACCCAATGTACAGTGCATGCATTTTTGTGAGCGGGCGTGGTTGCAGTGCAAATTAAGTGTACTGTGCAGACTTTTATAGGGGACCCACTACTGTAGGCACCTACCTGCCTACCCAGGGTAAGCAAGAGGTAAGTAGGCAAGTAAGTAGGTAGGTAGGTGGGTGGGTAGTCAATGTGAAGGACCCGACCGCACATGCAGCTGAGAGTGCAGTCAGGCACAAAAGGAGCCAGGTAGGGTGAGCAGGGTGTCGCCGACCATGCAGCATGTCGAGCTTATGTAAATCTTGACGGTCTCGAATTTCATGTCACCAGACTGGACTGCGCTTGACGACGCAGCCACAACCAACTCGTCGGGGCGCCTTCCCTTCCCCCGGCTCGTGGGCATTGTGGTCGGAAATGTCTGGTCCGCAGTGCCTGCAGTGTCAGCCGCGTCTGCAGCGTCTGCAGCGGCTGCCAATCTCTCACTGCACGGGCTTTGCGCTTGATCCGGCACGTCCGCAAACAAAACTTGCTCAAACACTCTCACTCAGCAATGAACCGCCCTGATTGGGTCGTGGCACGTCATTTCCGCCATCCTGGTCCACCCCTGACGCCAGCGCCCGGACTGAACCAACTAGAGCCATTAGCATGTCGCTACATTAGGTACCACAATGTAGGAATCTGGATACTGTCTTCACTTAGCTACCTGGGTAAATGAGTAGGTACCTAGGTACCTACCTAAGGTGGGTAGGGTGGGTACGTACTTTACTTAGGCACTTTGTATGCCCACAACACCAAAAGACAAAAAGCTGGTACTTCTGGGATTCTAATTTCAATTGCCAGCTGTTGGCCATTTGTGCGTCTGCCTTGGAGACATGTGGTATGCCATGTCTCTTCCAAGATTGCCGGTCGGTCTGCCTACCATGGTCCATCTACCTACCTACGTACAGTACATACATGGGAAGAAATATATTTAAGTACCTATGTACGTGCCGAGTCCCGGTACAGGCTTCGTTTAATTACCTAGGTAGGTACCTACATAGTAGTCCTCCTTCCTCGACCACCAGACTTTCTCCATACGCCCGCGACAAACTCTATAAATTGTGGCACAACCCTGGGATTCTCTTCTTTTTCCCACGCCCGTCCACCCTTGTCAACACCTTTCCTAGCCAGCCTGTCTCGCCCTGCACCATGAAGTCTTTCGCGCTGCTGTCCGCCCTTTGCGGCCTCGCGTCTGCTCATTTCGTGCTCAAGTACCCCAAGGGCGCCACATTCAACGACGACACTGAGAGTGAAGGTCCTTGCGGCGGCTCTCTTCCCGACTTCTCCAAGACCTTGACTGATTTCCATGTTGGCGGTGATGCCCTGGCCATGAAATTCACCCATCCGCAGGGCGACTGGCTCTTCCGTGTCACGACGGACCAGAAGGCCGAGTCCGGCTGGGAGCAAATCTTCCCCATCGTGCAGCAGAGCGGCATGGGTGATTTCTGCGAGCCTGCCGTCACCGTCCCCAGCAAGTTCAGTGGCAAGAAGGGCATCCTGAGCGTCGTGTCAGCGGCGACAGATGGAATGCTGTACCAGGTAAGGCCGATTCGCCATCATGGCAGTTTTCGCATCACGGGCTCGCCATACACGTAAAACACAGCACTAATCTCCCATCAACACGGTAGTGCGTCGCAGTCAACTTCGTAGACGGCAAGGTGGACAAGCCAGCCGACTGCACCAACGGTACCGTCAAGGCATCCTTTGTCGACAACGCCAAGCTCAGTGCCTTGGTGGGCGCAGGCGCTGCCTCCTCTGCGACCCCCACGACCAGCCCTTCACCAAAAGCCCCTGGCTCCAAGACATCTTCAAGCCCGACCTCGACCCCGACGGGCGCAGCGACGTCGCTGCAGGCTGTTGGATGGGCAATGGTTATGACTGCCATGTGCATGGCCGGCGCCCTCGCCATCTAAGAAGCTGCTCGAGGACGGCAAGGTACATACATACTGTAAGTATGCACATGCATATGGACATGCGCAAGTCGTGCTTTGGCATCATGTAGCGATAAAACGAAGCCTATAATACACGCGATTGTCCGTCCGGACCACCATTCGATTCTCAATTGATGCTTTTATTGCTGGGTTCATGTTGGCGGACGAGCAGCCTGAGTGTTTGATGTCCCGACTCTACGTGTGCGAGGGAAAGAGTTGGCCGCGGCGCTCCTTCCTAGTGACGGACCATTTTGCCTTGCCGTCACCAACTGTCTTTTTTCGTGGTATTCCGTCATGCCAGCGCATTTTCTATCCATTCGCTGTTCCATCGTCCTGCTTGCGTCGGCGCAATTTCTTCGCCAGACACATCTCACCAAACAACGCCCGACGAAGCCATCACCAGCTGATCCAGCAATACACAGGCGCGAACTTGCGGTGAGGTGTCGGCGTCGTCGCAACTTCAGACGCATTCCACACGGCGATGCCCACTTCCCCGCCCCCCCAGCCGAGAAGGTTCCCATGTCCCCACACACTAGGCTCAAGGACCTCTGCCACAATGTACGAACACACAACTTTGGCCAGAGGGCGAGCCGCATGCCGAACCTACCTCTCGACATCCATTCCACGCGGCGCAAATCTGTCTCCATCGTCGTTTGGTTTCCCTGTCGGTAAACTGCGCGGCGCACCTTTGGCAGCGTCAATTGCCGCATGAGACTGACTCTGGTTAGCGCATGAGACGCAAGCCGCGCGGCCGCCAGCTATAACCCTAGACCACAGCCTTCCAATGGGTCTTGGTTTGTATGGCTTCAATTCAAGCTCCAAACACAAATTTGCCGTGGCCGACGTAAATTTTGCCTTGCTTCTCATGTTTTTAAAACTCTGGGCGACCAGCTTTTGTTGCTTGGATTGAGCCATTTCTCCCCTTGGCTTCCTCTGCCTTTCGGCCTTTCTGCCTTTTCCCCTTTGTGTCTTTGTCGACACCATTTTCTCCACGTTGATTCTTACTGCGTCAATGTCTCGAGAGTCTCTCTCTGCGGAGTTCCCAGCATGGTTGTTTCCTTCTCAACGTTGGGCCCTCGGCTGGCGGAAGTTATCGGCTCCGACGATGATGATCAACTCGTTCTCGGTGGCATCAATTTTGCGCCCAATTCACCTCTGTCGGATGCGGATGCCAATATTCTCTACATCTTGACCGGGTTTTCGATTGCCACGTTCCTTCTCTATGTCATTCGAACTAAGCTTCAAGCTCTTGTGCCACAATGGCTCAAACCATTCGCCAGGGAAGAATACTCAGGCTCGAATAAACGCAATTCCTGGACGCATTGGACCGCGAGTCTGATGATAGTTTCCCTGGCTGGACTGATCCTGTCAGTTGTGCCCATCTGCTTGAGACCGAGGGAGCTTCGAGCCATCTTCCAGGTCGTGCCATGGCTGTCAGCACTTCTGATTTCTGCCGTCGATCGACCAACCAGCACACCACGAATCTTGCTGTTGCAATACCTTCTCATGTTCTCTGCTGGTATTGGAACATACTCGTCGCGTTTTCTCAACCATCAACTCCATGCTCTCGACCCTTTCCAACTCTCCAGAGTCGCACTCGCGTTGGCAGCGGTTATTATCATCGTGAACATGCCGCTTCGCAATCCGGCTTGGGGTGTAGACGACATTGGCAACTCGAAGCTCCCCCCTTCGCATCATGTTCGAAGCCCCGAAGATAATCTCACCCTGTTCAGATTCTGGACCGTAACCTGGGTCTACTCTCTAGCCAGGCTATGTCGAAAAAGGGAAATAACAGTCGAGGATGTATGGCAATTACCGCTTGAATTTCAGCATACCCGGCTCTACTTGGCGTTTCGTGAGCTTCACGGGAAGCTTCTGCCTTGCCTGATTGAAGCCAATGGACTGGATCTGTTCGTTGCCACGGTATTTGCTGTAGCTGACACGGTTGCTGAGGTTTCCACCATTCGTCTGACGGCCCTCCTTTACAAGGCTCTTGACACTAACAATCCCGGCGAGGCCAATTTTTGGTGCATTGTCATATTGTGCCTTGATTTTTTCCGCCAAATATCCAAGACAACATCAGCATGGTATTCTCGCAAAGCATATGAGCGATCTCGTGGCGAGACTTTTATTGCGCTGTTCGGAAAACTCCTCACAAGAGCGGTTCCAGGATCAGACGTGACTGAGAAGGTGCCTGGTGAGGACTACATCGACAATCCTGTCAGGAACGCTCCGAAGAATGCACTCTCGTGGATCGGCAAATGTTGCTGCGCAAGAAGGAACAAAAAGAGACCAGACTCACAACACAGTCCTGCGTCAAATGCCAAAGTCGTCAATCTAGTTCGAGGAGATACGTACGAAATCTCTCAGCGCTTCTGGGACTTTCCCAAGCTGGTTGCACAGCCGATCAAGGTCGGTGTCACGATCTATTACCTCATAGACATTATGGGCTGGGCCTCGTGCGTTGGTTTCGGCCTCATGGCTCTGTTTATGGCCACCAACTCACTGCTCGTGCGCAAACTCGTTCAGCTGGAAAGGTCAAGGACGTCTCACTCCGACAAAAGAGCGCAAGCCGTCGCACACTTTGTAGAAGCTAGCCGACCGCTCAAACTCAATGGCTGGACATTCTCTTGGAGTGCTAGAATCATGAAGTTCCGCGCGATGGAAATGTTGAAGAGACTACAGATTGCTCGTGTATTAGCAGCCATTTCAACAACCAATATTGCCGGAGGGGCTGCCTATCCACTCGCCAGCATCTGGCTCTTCACTCTTGTTCTCGACCAAGGTCTTCCCAACGATGTTATTTGGCCTTCGCTGGAACTATTTGGCCAGTTGGAACTTGGCGTCAAGCAGACATTCGATCTGATTTCGGCGTACTGGAAAGCGATAATTCCAGTGGAACGAGTCAACCGATACATGGGCGAGCCTGGCCGAGACGAACACTCCGCTGGTACGACAAACGCGAAAGATATAGAATTCCGTGGCGCTTCTTTTGCATGGCCGTCCACTAACCATCTTGTTCTTTCCCTTCTCAATCTCAAATTCAGCAGTGGTCTTACCGTTGTTCGTGGCAAAATTGGATCCGGAAAGTCTAGTCTGCTGCTGGCGACTTTGAACGAGATGGAGATGCATGGCGGTGACTTGGTTCGACCTAATGAGCCTATTGGCTACGCGCAACAGCTTCCGTGGCTTCAAAATAAGACGATTCGTGAAAACATCGTCTTCCACCATCGCTTCGATCCCAAAAGATATCGACAAGTTCTACACGCCTGTGCTCTAGGTCCAGATCTCGCAGCTCTCCCGAACGGTGATCAGACCAAGCTGGAGGAGGGAGGCGTTGGACTTTCTGGTGGTCAGAAAGCAAGAGTCGCTCTTGCAAGGGCTGTGTATAGCCCATGTCGTATTCTTTTGCTAGACGACCCATTGGCTCCGCTGGACCACGACACAGCGAGCAAAATCGTTCACCGATTCCTTGAGGGCCCTCTTGCCAAGGACCGTACAATTGTCATGGTAACTCACAGAGATGATCTGGTCCTTCGAATCGCAAACCAAGTCATTAATATGGACGGCGGCTCTGCGAGGGTTCTCACGAAGGACGAAATTGCCAACGAGCTTGAGCATCCATACCATGCTACGTCACAGCAAACGGGGGCAGAGCAGGTTGAGCCATCCCTCGGAGGGCACGACGTCGAGGATGAGGTTTCCGATTTGCACGAGTCTCCGGAAGAGCCGTCAGAAACGGGCAGGGTTTCGACGTCTGTGTATCTCAGCTATGTCAAGGCCGGCGGGCTGACGACGTGGGGCTTCCTGATCTTCTTCTACGGTATATCTCGATATTGCTCTATCGCTCGAGCTCAGCTACTCGAAGCCTGGGGAAACGCCACTGCAAAAGGCCAGTTGGGCACTGGGTCGAGCTATTGGGGGTTGCCAAATCCGGAACAATATCCTCGCGTCTGGCTGTCCCTCCTCGCTGGCCTTTCTGGTGGCTATGTTGCGGCCTTTGCTGTTGCTCAATTGCTTCTGGCCAAGATATCCATCGACGCAGCACAAGTACTATTTCAAACCGCCGTCGATCGTGTAAGCCGGGCCACCTTTCGATACCATGACACAACACCAACTGGGCAGCTTAAGAACCGGCTCATTTCCGACATGGGCATGGTCGACGCCGGCATTCTCGCCCCTCTCGAGGGCTTCATGTATAACCTGATCGCCCTCATCCTCAGTCTTGTCGCCATTGCAACACATGAGCCGATGCTCCTGATCATTCTTGGCGCCGTATCGGTTCTTTTTGTCTATTTTTTCTGGATATACATTCCAATTTCACGAAGCCTGAGACGACTGGAGATGAGATACTTGACTCCCATCATTGCCAACATCGGCATCATGCAGGACGGACTGGTCACCATTCGTGCTCTGCGCGTGGAGAGCCGTTTCCAAGATCGTCACTTGGATGCCGTGGACGACTTTCAAAAGCAAGACCATTTCTTCTGGAGCATGTCTTCTTGGCTAGACTTCCGTCTGGGCATGTCCTCAACCTTTGCGAGAACCTGTCTGATCCTCTTCATGATCTGGCGCGGCACATCGGCAAGCGCCGTCGGCTTTGTGCTATCACAGACCACGATCGCGGTTGTTGCTGTTCAGCAACTGTGCGAAAAGTTCGCTCAGCTCCAGCTCGATGCCGTGTCGCTGGAACGAATCAACACGCTCAACAAGATACCAGAAGAGCCAAGCGGGGACGACGAACCCCCCAAGGACTGGCCACGGCCTTCAGACAGCGTCAAATTTGATTCCATGTCTTTCAAGTATGACGAAAGCCTGCCTGCGGTTTTGGACAAGGTGACGTTCGAGATCCCGGGGGGATCTACCTGTGCTGTGCTGGGAAGAACAGGTTCGGGAAAGTCGACAATAGCAAACGCCTTGCTCGCCACACAGACCGCATCAGAGGGAACGGTCAAGATTGGCAGCATCGACGTCGCACGCGTGAACCGGGTGGCGCTTCGAAGCCAAGTGACATTTATCCAACAAGACCCGACATTGTTTCCCGGGACTCTGCGCGATAACATTGATCCAGAGGGGAAATTCACCGATGCCGAGTGCGAAAATGCCATTCATTGCGTGCTCGGCACGGGGTGGAGTCTTCAGTCCACCATTGACGCGGGGGGCAAGAATCTCAGCCAGGGGCAAAGGCAGCTGGTGGGAATAGGACGGGCAGTCTTGCGCAGAAGCGGGCTGGTCATCCTGGACGAAGCAACAGCGTCGATTGATCGCGGCACCGCAGCCACGGTACAGCGGATACTGAGAAATGAATTGTCAAATAGCACCGTCATTACCATTGCGCACCGGCTCGAGGCCGTCCAGGACGCGAACTGGTGTCTGCGGTTGGAGAAGGGACGAGTGCTTGAATGCGGGCCGACAAAGCACCTGGCGGACAAGGCTGTCGAAGGGTGACCTGGCATAGTCGGCTTTCTAGGGGATACAAAAAAGAAGAAGAATAGAGAGAGTCATAGAGAATTGCTGTGTGACCGATCTAGGGGGTTCGTGGCGCCAGGATTGGTCCGCACGGCGTAATGTAAGACATGTTTATATGGATGTCTCGGCTGGAGATGTTTTCTTTTCTTTTTTTTTCCTACTAGTTCCATAATGGATTTTTTTTTTCTAAATCAAAAGAGTAGACGCATTATTGCTTCTTATGTTGTACAGTACAAACCCTGAATGATTTACACCCAATACTTACGCCACTATTGCTATATGTCTTAGAGTGACATTTTCTTATATATAACTTATCACAATAAGCCAAGTACTGTAATTATTTTGTGGCGTTTTTAAGATATAGTATTAGACCGTCTTACCCTGGCTATGTACTGTTGTAAAATCAAACAAGGGTTGAATTGTATTTCTAGAAAACATACCCTGTGCAAATTGGACGAATGCTCCCTGCTTTGGTCGCTTTCCATGCCACAGATGGGATACTGCCGATGGACAAGTGACCATGTGCAGCCGCCAGCATGCCTCGTCGTGAAAAATGCCTTGTCCATAATGCACAGACGTGAATAACTAATTATGCCCACGACACATGAACCTCGACCCTGCATGAATAACCCTACTGCCTCCATGCCACAAACACCCACCTACCAGTGCGTCGTGTTTCAAACTCCACGGCAATCATGGCAGACTGTTGGCAAGTACCTCGCTGTACATCCATGACCGACTGCCCGTCGCGGCAAGCACATCCGCTGGTGTTGTCGGATGGGGCGCGCCTTTGACGAGCGGGCGAGGTGGTTGGGGATTATGTGGATTGGTGGGGTGGTGATTAGGGTGAGGAGGGAACGAAAGGGGATCATAGATTGTGTTGGCAGAAACTAAAAAAGACAAGAGTAAAGAAAAATGTAGATTAAATAATATGTAATACATAGTACATAATACATAGTACATAGTACATAGTACATAGTACATAGTACATAATACATAGTACATAGTACGTAGTACATAGTACGTAGTACATAGTACGTAGTACATAGTACATAGTACATAGTACATAATACATAATACATAATACATAATACATAATACATAATACATAATACATAATACATAATATATAATACATAATACATAATACATAAAGATGAATAAAAGGTAGAAAAAAAAAAGATGACAAAAATATAAATATAAATAAATTTCAACACACCCCGCACTTGTGCTTCCCCCGCAAGTCCACGGTGGGCCGAGTGGTCCTCCAAGGTCATACATATCCTGCAGGCCCGACATGGACAGCGTGAGCCGGGCCGCATCGTCTGGAGTCACTGCGACAACTTCCAAGTTACGGCGCATACGTCTGTGCGAGCGCTGCTGCGAGCAAGGGCGACAAGGGCGACAACGACAGGCACATGTCCACGCCGTCAACGGGCGGATCAGCATTACACTCCAGGTTACTCCTATCTACAGGGTGTGTGTAAATACAGGGGTCGGACCCGTGCGGTTGTTTTCCCGACATTATCTGGTCCTGACGAGACATGTTTGCTTCCATTGTCCTCCGTGGTCCGCTCGTCCGTCATGGTACGTTTCGGAACGTGCAGACACCTTGCGCTTTCTTTCAGCTTTGCGCGGCGGCAGCCTCCACGTCGGCCATTTCCTTGAATGCTGGTGTCAGGTTTTCGCAGCCGCTCTCGGTGACGTAGACGTTGTCTTCGAGCCTGTCAGAGTTTCACAGTTTGTCAGTCTCGGCTACACTTTCTACGATGCAGTGGACGCGGTGGGAAGGAGACTCACCGGACACCACCGACGTCCCAGTATCGGTCGAGGACTTGGGCGTCAATGTACCTGCTGTGAGCAGGATCGGCGAGATACGGCTTGATGATGAAGTCGCAAAAGTAAATCTATGAGAGACAAGAAAAGTGGTCAGCATGGCTGGATACGGAATGCAGATGAATGCATCACTCACGCCCGGCTCCACGGTGACCACAGCACCGGCAGGAATCCGGCCCCGAATTCTTAGATATCGGAAGAGCTTGTCCTTGTCGTGTGGATTGGGGTTGCCGCCTGTGTCGTGGGTGTCCAAACCCAGATGATGTCCGAGACCGTGGGGGAAAAAGGCCGCGCTAGTTCGGGCGTCGAGGATTTCTTCCACCTCACCCTTCAAAATACCAAGACCTAGCAGGCCCTCGACCGCGACTCTATGTGCATGAAGGTGGACGTCGTCCCATAGTATGCCGGCCTTGATGCGCTCAGTGCATTCCTTTTGCATTCGAAACACCACGGCATAAATATCTCTCGACTCCTTGGAGAACTTTTCCGTCAAAGGAAACGTTCTGGTCTACGAGGTGAGTAAGTCAGTGATGAAATGACATCACGAGAAACCTGCACGCAGGCAGGCAGCATGCGCCGACCCCGACTCATTCATTCTGGCTGCGACACTTACAATATCGGAAGCATAGTTGTTCCACTCGCATCCGGCATCAAGCAACACGTTGAGCTTGCCCTTCAAGGGCGCAGTGTTGTCCACGTAGTGAAGCGTGGCAGCGGCTCGGCCAGCAGCCACAATGGGATGATAGGGCATCTCGGGAGCACCTTTGGAGACGCATCGTTCCAGGAAGGTGGCGTAAAGCTCTTGCTCGGTGGTGGCGGTTTTGACGCGCTCGACAACGGCTCTGTGAGCTTGGCTGGCTATATGGTTTGCTTTTTGAATCATGGCGACCTCGAATTCGTCCTTGACGACGCGGCAGACCTCGATAGCCGCCTTGACTGTTTGAAAGTCCTTGTCGGCGAATGGTAAGAAGGTGACGTGGTCGGAGACCTGGTTGGCAATGGCGAAAACCGTCGACTTGGAGCTTCCTTTGGCCAGATGTGCCAAGGTGGCATTGACGTCGGAGGTGTACTTGACCTCGTCCACGTCGTATTGCTGCAGGGCATCGTCGACGCTGAGCGGAAGACCGGACCAGATGACATCATCGGGGTCAATGGGGGGTATGAAGAGGACGGAGTGTTCGGATTGAATATCATATGCGAGGCAGCAATCAGGGACATTACAGCCAGTAAGATAGTAGAAATACCGTCGCTGTCTGAAATGCTCGGGCGAGTCGTTGTCCTCTTGCATTTTCGTCGCGCGAGCCTCAAGGTAGATGACGCCATTTGCGTCTGGCCTGGACTTTTGAATTTGCTCGACGACGCGCTTGGCATGAGCCTTGGCAGGGTATTTGCCCTTCAAGACATGCTCGAAGTCCCGAAGCATGGTGAAGGGTGCTGTGGGAGACGTTTTTGCGGCTGCGAGAGAGGCAAAGTGTCCAACGTGTCCAAAGTGTCCAAAGCGTGCCACGTGTGACAAGTGTGACAAGTGGCAAGGACGAGGGAAGCGACGGAGAGCTGACAATGACGACTGGGGAGTTCGCACTCTCGGTCTGGGACGGGGTGAGGTGCCGTTATAAGACCTTGCTGTTTCCGGCAAGGAAGAACGAGAAAAAGCAGATGGGCCACCAGCCAGCGAATTGGCTGATTGACGTCGAAGTCGGGGTCGGAGTCGGGGTCGGAGTCGGGGAGGACTGACTGGTTGTGGAGCCGACGATGGAGCCGACGATGGAGCCGACGATGGAGCTGAGGATGGGGCCGGCGATGAAACTGAAGATGAGATCATGCAGAGTCTGCGTTGGTAGTAGCCGATGGAGACGCAGCGAGTGGAGCTTGTCGACCAGCTCGTTAAAGAGACTTGGCCAGACGAGGCAGAGGACGTCAAAGGCCCTCGCGGGAGCGATGTGACGACGGTTACCTGATGTGAATGTGCTTGAATGGGCCTGGAAGGCAGGCGTCTGGTGACTCTGGTGCATGCGGGCTTGGCCAAGACGTCGTGGCGGGTGATGGTGATGACTTTCCGAGCGGCATGGAACCAACACGAAGCCATCGCCAAGGCGCCCGATACGTAAAGTACTTGGAACGTAGGTAGGTACCAGGCAGGTAGGTATTTGCAATACCACCTCCTACTTACTTACCTACCTACCTACTTACCTAAGTAAGTATCTAGGTACCTACTTAGGCAGGTCTCGTCTAGGTAGGTAGGCAGGTAGGTGAGAGGTTTCTTCATCCTACAAGTCGATTTCTTTGAAGAATTTTTTTTTCTTCCTTTTCCCTTTGCCCTTTTCCTGTCTTGGTGCATGTGTGTACGCTTATCTCTACCTAGGCATCTACCTAAGTATGTACCTAGGTAGGTACCTAGGTAGGTAGGTAGGGAGGTCGGTATCTGCTTATCTCTACGTACCTACCAGCCTAATCAAGGTAGATAGATACTTTCCACTTATCCAGCCCCCCTTTCCGGCGAGTCTACAGCTCATCCTACCTTTCTCAATCGAGCTTAACTGACCTATCCTGCGGACCTTACCTAAGTAAGCTTGATTAAAAAGGGTGGGTTAATCTACAGACTCTGGGCGCATCTCGTTTTTTAAGAATGCTTCTTGTCTCGTATACCACGCGTCTCCCTCTCCCAAGCAGCTGGACCTGGTGTCTCACTGCATTTAAAGTATCCGTTGAGCCGGAGCGACCTCCAATCTCTCTGGTAACCAACCATGCATCGACAGCCTTCCTAGATGTGCGCTACTATTTTCCTCTACACCACCAGACCACCAGACTTGCTCCTATCTCCGATACTCGGCACCAATCGCTCACAGGGTTGCAGTAGGAACGTTGTTGGGCTTCCCACGCGCGGCTGTTGGTCTTTCTGGCATTCTTGGAGCACACACAGGTATGAGACGATTCCAACAAAGTCGGGCAAATTCCACCTTGCCTCCCGGGCAGCGTGACGAGACGACGGACGGGGTCGGTGGAGGGAGCGTCCTCTTCCCTCACCATTTAGGCAATTTGAGCGAGGGACTGACGTAAGACTCTCAGGTTAGTTCTGATTTCAGTGCTGGACGGTCATGAATGCCAGAGTGACTTTACCGGTCGGGAGTCGGCCAATTCGGGGCACAGGACTCGTCACACATCACGACTTTAGGCGAGGCATATATAAAAGGAGAAATTGGAAAAAAAAAAAAAAAGGTAGATAAGGAGAGGGTGTCTCGGCTTCCCACATGCGCACATCTGCTTGACGCAGACAAGGGTCGTTATTGTCCGATCGGACGAGCGCGCATCCTTATGTGAACCCGGAGTGTTTAGTGCTGGCTGCATTACTTGCTGGCACCAAGCGACGCGGATCAGATGAGTCTGGAACTGTTGGCGATTCCACGCCGGCTTCCACGTCGGCTTTCTTTCGCGACTTGTTAACTCGTCGAGCATGCCCGACTACTCCTATTCTCTGCTCCATCGACCTAGAGTCGACCTCGGCGGTGTAATGCCTAGGAACGAGGCATTTCCCCATTTCTCCATCTGCCCATCATGCCAGAGCATGTCTTGCACCTGCATGTCTCAACAAAAAAACCAACTGGTCTGCGCATTATTGGCCACCGCAAGTGTCACATCAAAATGACAGCCTCGTCCAGGCAATAACGCTCTCGGCTCGGCTCCCACGCATCGCGCATCTATTTTTGTCCAGCTCACCCCTGCTCAGCGGAGGGACAATTGTTGCCATTATCAGGGACTATTATACATATGTGGCCTGCACGCTTGAGCCTCGCGTACGAAGATGGATAATGACGCAATTTGTCTTGCCTGGTCGAGGAAGTCAAGTGACGATCTTTCAATGCTATTGGCACACTCGAAATTGCCCCATCAGGCTTTTCTCGGCAACCACGCTCTTTTCTCCTTGGCTGCTGAATCGATTCGCTTGGACATGCTTTCCGTCCAAGATCATCTACGGCAGCCAAGCAGGAGCCGAAAGGGCGAAAAGGGAAAGGGGGGAAGAGGAAAGGTGTAACGAAAACGTCCGTGGTGGTAGTTCCTGCGAGGCTTTTGCGCGTGGCGCCACTCTCGTTCGAGCCTATGCAATGCCAAAGTATGTATAAGAATTGCCCGGTTGCCAGTGCTCTTTGCATATGCCAGAAATTGGCGCCTCCCGGGTCGGTGTTTCACAAATGTTTTGAGCCGTAGTTGTTTGTGCGGATGGATCAATGCACAGGAAAGAACAGCTTATTGGCAAGAGGATACTTAGCACTGCGTGACCGAATTTCGCAGCACAAGAATTTGCAGTTAATCCAAGAATCCTTCTTTTCTTTTCTTTTCTTTTTTCGTCAGCATCCCAGCATTAAGCTTCTTTCCCCCTAATTTGCTTTCCACCGTGTTTACACAATCGTCAGTTTCCCTGTACGACACCCTGTCGCTGTCGCTTGACGACCAGAACAGAACGCACGTCTCCTTCGGGATCCCGTTACAAGAGATAGCCTATTCCGACGGACTGCCACCTCACAGCGTGGCGGAAACCAGAGTCTCCGTCCAGCCTCCCTGCCGAGCCCAAGTTGGAGCGTCTCTCCATCTCCCCCTCGTGGTGCTCCTCTCCTCCTTGGTGGGCACCTTCAGGCGTCGTCTTTTCTTCGACGCATATGTCTGTGACAATGAGAACGCAGAGCCATCCTGGGATGTGCTGAAAGGCACCAAGATAGCCAGTGGTGTGTTCGACAAGCCCAATCGGCTAAGAGAACATTTACCAAGCAACTTGCCTTTTTTTTTTTTTTTTTTTTTTTTCCTCGATTTCTTCTTGTCTGTGGGCGTCGCTGAATGGTCGTTGAGCTGGGCGCTGAGCCTCCTGGCACAAGGAAGACAGTGCGCTTGTACAAGAGGCGAAAGTCGCGGGTTATGCCGGACGCGGGTAGTTGACGGTGTGATCCGTGGCGTCACGGAACATGAAGGTGGAGTGATGTGGTATTCATGGCAAGAATACAACGGCTTTTCATGGTTCAAAACACTTTTATTGCACCAATGCATAAAGGTGTCAGGTTTTAACGGTGCATTGCTCTCTCTTTTTAAGGAAAGGCCTTCTTTGGTACGAACACTTGCTTTTTTATGTTCTATACACAGACATGTGAATACACATATATATACACACGTGTATGTATGTAATGTTTTTATCTTTAGTAGAGCCCCTTGCGGATCATGGATGCCATGAAAACCCCGAGTCCAAGACACAAACCCCCAATGTCATGCCAGCACCCAGCGCATTTCCAGCTTACATATGTACCACGCGGTAGACATTCCCGCGCTATTCCCGCCCAGGCACCCCCCGCAAACCCCACATTGGATCCGCACACCGCCCAGCACCAAATTCTTCGGCCCCCCAACTTTTTCCCTCCTCCACCCGTCGAAAGCGCGGCAAGAATACGCCAGAGAGCTGAGTCGAAAAGGAAACAAGGAAAAGAAGGAAAGACAAAGAAGAAGACGTTCCAAAAATAAAAAAAGAAGAATCGCCACTGATACGTTCCCCGGCCTTTGCATTTTGTCCACGATAGGACGCGCCCGGGATGGTCTACTATTTTACGTCGTCGGTCGTGGACCCCCCCGGCTTCATCTACGTAGGCAAGGACAAATTCGAGAGTGAGCTGCAAAACCTCCCGTCCCCCCCCTCCCTCCGCGTGCAAGGACGAAAGACTTTGCGTTTGCCGTGAGGTGTGTCGACGAGGGAAGAGTGTGTCGCTTATGCCATTGGCTTTGTTTTGGGCGGGTTTTCTGCATAGACGAGGATCTTATCAAGTATGGTTGGGAAGAGGATATATGGGTACGATGCGCAGAAACATGACCCCCTCCCCTTTTTTTTCTTTTTGTCTTTGTTTCTTCTTCTTTCTTCTTCTTGCTTATTTCCTTTTTTTCTTTTCTTTTCTTTTCTTTTCTCATTTCTTTTTTTTTCCCGTTTCTGCTCTCTTTTATGCCACTGAATATTTAAAAGGACACTTTTTCACAATCACCTTGTAATGTACCCAAAAAAAAAAAAAAAAAAAAAAAAAAAAAATCTCTTATGACATACTCTCCTTCTTTTCTTATACAAGAAAAACGCACCAGACCACTAACGCACTCCATGCTGCGCACAAAGTTCCACGTCGATAAACTCTCCTCGGCACACATCTACCTCCGCACGACTGACCCCCAACAACAACCATGGGACAGCCTCCCCGAGGCTCTCGTCAAGGACCTCGCGCAGCTCACAAAGGCAAACTCGATAGAGGGCAACAAAAAGGACAATGTCACCGTCATCTACACGCCCTGGTCCAACCTCAAGAAGGACGGCTCCATGGACGTCGGACAGGTATCCTTCAAGGACGCCCGCAAGGTGAAGCGCGTGCTGGTGCCAGCGCGGGAAAACGCCATTATGAACCGCCTGAACAAGACCAGGGTGGAGAGGAAGCCGGACTTGCAGCAGGAGAGGGATGAGCGGTTGAAGGAGCTGCGGAAGAGGGAGGTTGAGGCGCTGCAGGCGAGGGTGAGTAAAACTCGTTGTGTCTCCTTTCCCCCCCTGTTTCTTGTATCCGTCTGCCGTGCTTCGCGGGTCTGGCGGTACGTCATGCATCTCCACCTCAAACCGCCAGCTGACCACGTCCCCGCGTTTTCCCCTTCGGCAGCGAAAGGAAGAAGCCAAGCAGGCGCAGGAGTGGAAGGAGAAGAAGTGGCAAAAGGACCACGCCTACGACGACATGTTTACCGAGGAGAACATGGCGGGTTCGAGCAACCAGGAGCGGGACGCCAACTGGGAGGACGACTTTATGTAGAGGGTGGGTGCTTACAAAGGATGAAGATGCTGGTTGCTGTTATGGGATCGAGACGAGAATTTGTTTGCTGTTGCTTGCAAGAGAGAGAAGAGAAAGAGATGTAACGAGTCTCTCCAAACAAGATTACGTGGTTTTCATGTCGTTGCGGCCAAGGCACATGACAAAGTCAGTCATTCCCACCACTCGTTCCGTCTGGCTATCCAACACGGCTGCAAGGCCCCGACACGAGGCCGCAAAACCACATGGTTTTCCACGAAAGCCCGTTTCCGGCGAGGTTCCCATGAAGGTACAGGGAGGGACGCGCGGCGACGGATTCTCGAAGCCGCAGCAGCG
Organism: Claviceps sorghi; assembly: GCA_018360135.1. Lineage (NCBI taxonomy): Eukaryota > Fungi > Ascomycota > Sordariomycetes > Hypocreales > Clavicipitaceae > Claviceps > Claviceps sorghi. The sequence continues at coordinate 16,855 of SRPV01000009.1, read as the reverse complement.
GTGAATAAAGACGGCCGCGGGAGCAATACGCGGTATTCTGCTCCGGTTCTTAGGGCCAAGTTGCTGCTGGTGGCGTGGAAGAGACCGTGGCCACGTGCTTGGGTCCTCGTCCGGGAACGCGCTTGGGGAGAATCACGACGAAGAGTCAGGGGTCAGCGCGGGCGAATATTGGATGGCGACTAGGGTTTATGGCGCCAGGCCGAACAATGGGCGCGGCTGGACGAGGTCGGGAGGGAGGGAGGAGACGGGAGGACAAGACGGTTGTGTGGCTGTGCATGTGGATGGCGGGCGTGGATGGCGGGCGTGGATATTGAATGGATTTGCTTGGCGGTGCTTGGGTGCCGGTGTGAGTCAGCAGGGACAAGCCGCGCGTGACTGGTCGCCGGCGGGCGTCTTTTTGGCGATATCCGGCCAGCCACCTTGAGTGAGTGACTGGCTGGCCGGACCCTGCTGACTGGAGGCAGCCCTGGGCAGCCCTGGGCAGCCCTGTTGGTATGCAGGCGGTGCATCGCCCGGCGCGACAAGGCAGAATGCGCCGCGGCGGGGACTCAACGCCTGACGGTGCACATGCATGCATGTGGCATCACGGACTAGGTATTTTTTGTTGCATGTACCTATGTAGGTATGTATGTAGGTACGTGACGTGTGTACTTGACGTAAGTATGTACATACACGTTGACGTGCCTGCGGAGCACGACGACACAGGCCAACGTCTGCGTTCAGTGTTTGTTTGTCTGCGACGCCCGCGGGCTTTGTCCCCGTTTGTGTATAAGAACGTGGCCGATGCCGCTCGTCTCGGCGTCGACGCCAGGCAGCGCGCTCTTTGATGTCGGGGCGCAGGGGAACAAAAAGAAGGAAAGAAAGAAAAAAAGAAAAAAAGAAAAAAAGAAAAAAAAAAAAAAAACGCAACATTCAAGTTGCTCGAAACGTCCAGCCGTGAGCCGGCCCACTTTCCGTCAGCACGGTTCCTGTTCCCATACCCAACATTGAAGTCTCGCCGCGCTGCTGCCTGGCCTTCTCTGGCCATAAAGTCCCGGTCCAGCCGGGTCGAAAAGCTGTCGTGGGCCGACTCTGCGTCCGTCACGGGTTTGCCTTTTGTCCTGCATTCCGTCGCTCATCGCCTGCGTCCTGGTCCGCCATGTGCACCACCCATCTCTACACCTACGAGTACCCCGACGGCCGTCGCGAGACGGTCAGCCGGCCGTCGCTCTGCCCATCGGCCCGCCACACCCAGCCCTGCTCGCACAACGTCTTCTTCCATCACGCGGCCGTCTCTGTTCCGTACGCACCCCCGGCCGCGCTCCCGGCCTTGGACGGCCCCTCCACCTACTCGGCGCCCTACCTCGGCCGTTTCCCGCCGTCTCCCTCCTACAGCCCCCGTCTGTCCGCCTCCGGCCTCGGCTCCGTCGACGCGCCGGACCGGCCCCTTGGCAGCCCCGGCCGCGACGGGCGCAGACCACCGGGCCTGTACGGCGGCGGGCCGAGAGAACAGAGAGTCGAGCCCGGCCGCCACCGCCGAGACGCGTCCGAACGCGTCATTCTCGTCGACGGTACGTCTGCGTCGACGGCCCCTTGGTCGCCGAGCTCTGCCAACACGTCGCCTCGCGAGCCCTCGTCTCGTCGACCCGTGATTGTCGACGAGCCAGCGCGCCGTGACCGAGACCGACCCCGCGTTCGCATCGACATTTTCGACGCCCAGCGGCAGAACAAGCACACCCACCGGGAGCAAAAGGACCAGGAAGAACAAGACCGCCTGCGCAGGCTTCACGCCAAAATCGCAAAGGCAAACGCCGAGATTGACAGCCGCAGTCCGGTGCCTGATGCGCCCGCGTCCGTGCGGAAGCAATCATCTACCTCGGCGGCAGCGGCCGCTCGATCGACGTCGCGCGCGGCGCGGGATCGGGAAGAGGAGCTGCTCGATGCGGTGCGGAGGCTCGACATGGAGGAGAAGGCGAGGGAGGAGCGGCGTCGCCGGCACGACGAGGAGGCATGGCGCCGTCGCCTCATGCAGCGCATGGCTCCTGGACCGAGGGCCACCGTGGGACCACCTGGCTGCCGGCGACATCGGGTGGAGTATGACGACGGGGTGTTTCGACGAGGATGAGGGCGTCTTGGCAGGGGAATAAGGACATGTCATCTCGTCTACGAACGCTTTTCTGTACCGGCGCATCATTCCACGGTTTTGTCAGGCAAGGTGGCGCTGGACATGGCGTGAAGAAACACGCCTCGCCAGGTACGCCAGGTTATACTACCCGGGGTCTCCTCACCAACCCCGGAGCCCCCCCCCCCCCCAACCAGGGGTTCTCTCCCGGCCTTATCGATAATGTCATGACCGGGAGGGTAGGGCTTGGTCCGGATGCGGAGGGACGGTTGCGTGCCCTCGGCGTGGTCTTTGTGTGTGGCTCTTTGTCTCCTTTCTTTCTGTTTGGAAGCACCACATAAAGGGGCTTTGTGTGCATGTGGATGCTCCTTGGGACAGACTTCAAGAGGGCGTACAGATGCGAGAGGCGGCGGCCCCGCAGACATGCCCGGGCGTTCTTGTTCCCGAGGCCGATGACGTCCCGTGTCGCCTCGCTCCGGGGCCCCGGGTTGTGTTTGTTTTGCGAAACAGGGTCGTTTTTACGCAAACCAGCTCGGCTAGCGCAGCCGGTTCCGGGTGCTGAGTGACCGGCAGATGTCCCGTCGCCACGACAACTGCTCTCTGTGGCTGACGGATCCATTTCCAACTGTCGTCGTCATTGGATAGGCCGATGGCAGTTGATGGTGAGGATGGGTTGGCTTGGACCCGCGACATGGTATGGTGGGTGTTACGTCACGTGGATAATATGTGTGTAGCTGCGGCCGTCGGCCCACCGTTCGTACTTGTTTGTAGGTAGGCAAGAACTAAAGTTCCCTTGACATTGTACATGTGCCTTGCTGAACGTATCCTCTGTAGTCCCAATGCCCATTGACGTGTTGCGCGTGGCCAGCGTGGCTGGGAGCCAAAGAAGCAGCATGTCTTTGGTGAGGAGTGACGACGGATGGATCATGATGGACGTCAGACGCTTCTCATCAAAGGAGAGCGCACGGGCCAATTGAACATGGAAGACGCAGGTGCGCCCATAGCGGGGCCCACAGTACGTGCATGCTGCATGTGGACTTGGAGCCCTCAGCCGGCTGGGTGGTGCTAGAAGGACCCAGAAATACCCGGGTGGGGTGCATGTGGGCGCCGGCTCTCGTCTGGGTCTGGTCTGGTAGCTTCCAGACGCATCGCCGCAGAACCAGAAGAGACGACGAGCAACGGGAAACCTCCATCAGTTTCGCCCTTGCGCCTTCCACCTGACGCAAACATGGCATCACAGCCACGTCAAACAGGCCACCGTGGCACGCCATTTGCGTGCACAACAGCACCGATGGAAATTTCTAGTCACCACGGCCGCCATGATCGAACCTTCCCCGCGATTCCACACGGCCGCGCGGTGGTCCACGCCAGCCCTCCTATTCCAGGTATAAATCAACCGTGATTTCCTTCTGGCCAACGTCTCTTTTTTTTTTCCCTTTATCCTCACAAGACAACACGATTAAAAACAAACAAAAAAGATAAACCCACACACACACAAAACTACTTCTTTTCAATCTCCTCTTTACCTGCAACAAAGTTTTATGCAAGCTTTCAGATCTGCTCGTCCAGCAGGCCTCATCCGAACGCTACTTCGACGACCCCTTCTCCGCAGCAAGCCCAAGACCACGCTCATCCCATCACGCACAATGGCCTTCTTCCCACGTGCCTTTTACGACGACGACTCGTCGTCCTTCACCCCTCTCTTCCGCCTCCTCGACGACTTTGACACCTACACGCGTCAGACGGGCGGCTCGCAGCAGGGCCCCAAGCGATCCGGTGGTGGCTTCTGGCAGCCCAAGTTTGACGTGCGCGAGACTGGCGACAACTACGAGCTCCACGGGGAGCTGCCCGGCATCAACAAGGACAACGTGCACATTGAGTTCACCGACTCGCAGACGCTGGTTGTTCGCGGCCGCGCCGAGCGCTCCTACACGGCCGGCACACCGCCCGCCGGCTTGATTGACCAGCCCGAGAACAAGGGCGCCATTGAGGGCGGCGAGGCATCCTCCCACAAGGCGACCGTGGAGGACGAGAGCGAGGGCCGGGGTGAATCTGCCGCTGCCGAAGCCAACAACCAGCAGCAGCAGCAGCAGCAGCAGCAGCAGCAGCAGGAGGTCGAAAAGGTGGACAAGAAGAAGAAGCAGCACCAGCACCGCGACCACGGCGTCAAGTACTGGCTGTCGGAGCGCAGTGTCGGCGAGTTCTCCCGCACCTTTACCTTTCCCTCCCCCGTCGACCAGGACGGCGTTTCTGCTTCCTTCCGGGACGGCGTCTTGACCATTGTCGTGCCCAAGTCCAAGAAGCAGGGAAGCCGCCGCGTGGCCATCAACTAGGCTAAACGGCCCAAGACCCGATGCGCACGCCTTTGCCTTTGCACGACTTTGCAGATTACGAATGAATGAATGAACGGGACTCGTTTTGCTCGAGGGACAGAATGGTTAGCATGCTAGGTTGTTGGGTCATTTTTGTCCTGATTTTTTTTTTTTTACTTCTTCTCTTGCTTTGCTTCTGACTTGCTTAGTTTGATTTAACTCGTTGTTCTTTCAACGGTGCGAAGCTTGAGTGTGTACATGTATGTAGTTTACAGATTTTAATACCACATCGCATTGGAAGCCTCATCCAATCATGACGCGTTTCACTGTGCATGTGCATTTCAGACTGGGCTGCATGTCCAACTCGACAAATCAAACAGCTGCACGCAGCATTGGGCAAATCAAATTCACACCCGGCCACACGAGACTCGTCCTTGCGCCATCCATGATCCACAAACCACATGCGCCATGCACGCCATGCACGCCATGCACGCCTCCATTCACTCGACAACGCGATCCGCGACCATGCATGCTACTCCCACGCCCACGCCCTGCAAACATGCCACCCCGCCCGCTCCGCACCAGACGCCCGCCCTTCCACCACCGCTTACGACCCTCGGAATTTCATGCAAGGACCTGAGTTGGGTATCAAAACGCTCGTGGCGCAACGCGCATGAAAAGGGAATCAAAAAAGGGGAAGGAGAAGGGGGAATGGAGAATAAGAAAAAGAAGGGAATACAAAATAGAAAACAGAAAACTGAAAACTGAAAACTGAAAACTGAAGATAGAAAAGAAAACAGAAAACGAGAAAATAAAAGACAGAAAACCAGAAAAAAAAAACCAGAAAAGAGGGGAATATAACGGAAACCCCATTGTGTACTTGGCAGTACAAGCTGCTCGCTGTCCCGCGCAACGCAAAAGTTCACACAGAGATAAAGACCAGCCATAGGGGCGCGTACCAGATGTGGTGGTGATGTTGACGTCTGCCAATGAATTTCTTTTCTTTTCTTTTTCTTCTTTTTTCTTTAGGCATGAATGCGTGCGTATATATGCGGATCGCTTCATATCTGGCACGAGTGCGTAGCGTATTAAATTTGCGTATGTGTTCGCCGTATGTACGTTGTGGCTTGGTGGGCCGGCACGTTGATTCAACCACTTGCGGGGGGCACCTCCCTTGGACGCCTTGCCAGCTTGAGAGTTGGTACCTCCATGCCCTTGAGGACGGCCTGGGCCTTGCTGCCGCGCAGCTCCTCCCAGTGCGACCGCAGGAGTTCTTCTCCGACGATGAGATCGAAACCTGCGAGGAAGCAGAAGCTGATTTCGAGTCGTGCCAGCTCGACTTCGCTTACGCCGCCGACCTTGGCAATCTTGGCGTGGGGGTAGGACAGGTCTTCGAGGACTTTCATTGCGACACGGAGACCCGCGAGCACCAGTCTGTGGGCGTTTCGTCTCGTCACGGGTATGGCGCGCTCCTCGACAGCTAGTCGATGGATGTATAACGACGTCGCGAGGTAGACGGCCGTGCTCATGGGACAAAATTGGTGCAGGCGTGTGAGATACTGGTTGATCGAAATGGGCGGCTCCTTTTTGCTGTAGAACTTGCGGGTGATGGCGCCGTGCTGTAGGTTGACCGGCTGGGAATCTTCGCCCACGATGATATAAGGCTGCGGCTCGGGGGCATGGTGTTTGAACTGCACGCCATCGACGGGTTGTGGCTCGGCGGCGGACATGAGCTCCGGCTCCGGTGGTGTCGTCGTGTCCGTCGTTGCATCTTTTCTTTGCGCTATCAACTGTGCCGACATGCTGGCGCTGTAGGCCCGAAATGCGTTCATGTCAACGTTTGATGAAGCGCTTGCGGGCTCGGCCGTCGCCTCAGCCTGCTGCTGTCTAAGCCTCGCCAAGTTCTGTTGCGAGTGCGAGCGCACAATGTTCTCCTTCTCGACTTGCAGGCCGCTCATTTGCGGATATGTGACGGTCATCGGCGGCGGCGTGGGTGGATAGTCGCCCGTCATGCGAACCAGAAGCTCTACGCTGGCACTGAGTAGTCGAAGCGCTTCGACAGCGGGCAGGTTGAAGATGTCTTGGCCATTCTTGTGAACATCTTGTGCCATTTGAGCGAAATGGTTTTGCTTCTGCAATATTCTGGTAATCCGTGCGATGCTCGTCCAAGAACGTGTATATCCGAGCCGCACACGTCACCTGTGGCAGTACCAGCAGAAGCGCTCGTTGAGAAGACGAAAATGTCCGGTGAACGTCCCGGTCGGACTGGGCGGGCAAATGGCCTGAGAACGGTGGCTGTCAAGAAAGACTGTCTTGCGATGTGCGTCTCGGTAAGGTTAGACGCGACGTTTCCTCCGATCGACGACCATTCATGGTATGGCGTTGCGACGTCGAGACAGGGCCGATAAAAAGAGCGTGGAGCTGCGAATTGGTTCACGGGAAGTGGAAGCCGATGAAGGCAAGGCCGTCGGAATGTTGTCTTCGTAAGTCTGTTGGGAGGTTGATAAGATCCGTCGCGAGAGCGACTGCGACCGACCAAGATTTAAGCCTCAGCTCTGGAGAGGCCTCGGAAGGGAAAGGAGAGGAAAGGAAAAGTAGGGGAAAAGAAAAGAAAGGAAAAAAAGAAAAGCTGGAAACTAGGGATGTTATCGTATGTCTGACTGGGAGCGACAGCCGGATGCGGAAACCACGTCGGGAGAGCGGGGCAGATATCGGCCCAATTTCAGTGTCGGCAGACGCGCGGCGAGACGCGGTATAAGTTCAATTGAATGGCAATTTCAACGCACAGGAAGCGCACCTACCAATGCCGCGATGCAGACGTGGAGTGTCAAATGTCAACCAGAATGGATGCATCGATGATTGCTTGGGCTTGGGTGTTGCGAATGTCGGAGACTCGAACGGACGAGCAGTAAAGACCAGACTCTAGCCCAGACGTTGCGGTCCAAACTCTATCTAGTCCACACGACGATAGGTGGGGCGGGGTGGAGAAGAGAGGGGCCATGGGAAGGAAGGAGCACTCGCACCTGACTGCACGCACATGATGCAGGAGAGGAAAGGGAAAAAAAGTCCAGTCTGGCTGGTCTGATCGTCTCGCATCGTATCGCGCCGGCCAACAACAACGCACGGCGCCAAGCGTCGTGTCCATCGTTCCGTCGGTCTCTGGTCTTCTATTCTTGCTTCTCGCTTTCTTCTGCTGCACAGGCCATGGATCACCATTCTCCCTCATCAACAAGACTTCGTCCCCCTTGCATGTGAGGCACTGACTAGGTTTCATCCACCAGCGTTCGCTGTCGGCATAAAATAGTGCCGTCCCAGTCTACCGTCCAATCTACCGTCCAGTGCCTTCGTCGAGAAACCCGCCCTCCGGCCCTACCTTCTTGTGCCTGGCGCCGCACTCTCGTGCGTTGATGCACATGACTCTTTCGCTCTTTTTTATCGCGGCAGGAAAAAAAAAAAAGAGAGGCACATCTGCGCCCAGGGTTCTGCCTTCTCGAATGGCGCCGGCGCTTGGACATTGACACATGGCCTCATTATCACAGGCACACACCGGAACTGTCACGACGGCGAAGTACACACATTCCATACACGATACCCGCACGCAAATCTGATTCCGGCCGTCGCATCAGCTAAGCCAGCAGCATTGACATGCCAGCGAAGCGAACAATTAAGAAGGGCCAAGGTATATACATACATTATGTGCGCAAAAGACCGTACATGTCTCCGATTACCAGCGAAGCCATATGGTAGAAATATTTCAGAAGCAGAAGTCGCGCCGGAATTTTGCTTCAGCAAAGCAAGGGTATCAACAAAGACCACCCTCTATCTCGACCTCGTGTTCTCCCCACACCCCATGGGTCGGTCATGGGCCCAAACCTTCAACGTGGCATATCACATTGCGCGCAGCACAAATAGGCTCGGCGGAACTTGCATAACGGTGTCCTTCTGAATTGCATCTCAGCTCAAGTCTCCGCTGTTGTATTGTAACGGCCCCCTCATCATGATTCCATCGTGCCACATTTACGTAAAACAACACCCAACAGCTCTTCTCTTAGCCTCCAGTCACAACCTTGTCATTCGAAACCACCATTTGGTCTCCATTGAGCCTCTTGGTTGTTTCTATCAACGCAGCCTCGACCGCAGATGCCTCTGACGCTCTCGCGGCATAACTATCCCTTCATCAATCGCAGCCTTGGCCATGTCAGCATAAGCGGGGACAGGCTGGAATGACATGTTGATCTACCTCGTTTATGGCCTTGGATCCTACGCCGCCAGCATGAACTAGCAGCATTAACGTGCAAGGCGCTTCCTATCCTAGACAAGTCATCCTTAGCGCAATTGTGAGAACGTCGCTGCAGTGACGCTTCGAGATGCACAGACGCTTCTCGGCATTTAGAACCAAGACTTCCCATACCCTCGCTTTCGGTCTCAAATTCCTTGGCCCATGACAGTCCCGGACAGCTATCGCATCGGCTTGTTTGATGGCGTCGCACACGGCTATATTGTGAGCCGAGCCAAGCCGCATGGTTCGCCGAAAAACACGTCGCGACCACCAGTGTCCAAAAGCAGCCGATTAAGAGCCCAATATGCAACAGCCACAAATGATTCTGGCAAGGCATGCATTCTTAAAGGCACAGTTTCGGTCAGTCAAGGCGGTACTCAAGAGAGGCCTCACCAACAAGTGCTCGCCTTTCCTGCAGCATCTTCCGGAAGACCGCCTAAATGGACTCCCTCACTCCCGCTTCCAGCGGAAGTGATATTGTCCCTCATTGACTTGGCGTCCTCGACAAATACACAGGTTCCTGGGTTGGCAAACGGCAGAGCGCGTCGGCCACGCCTGTGATTGCGTCCTATCGCCTGTCCATGTGCAATATCTGCAATGCGGCACTAGGCTACTATGGTATCGTCTTACACGGTATGGCACTGTCCGACCGTTCATCCATTGTAAAAGGAGCCATGCAAAACCACAATGGGAGCGCGGTCCATAGGCATTATACATGGTACGGTGGGTTGTAAGCAGTTCCGAAACTTTTTACGCTAAAATTGAATGAAAAAATGTTCGTGATTACCTGGACTTGCTACTCGCGGTTGCCTGCCCTTATTAATATGTACACTTGGGTTTTTTGTTAGTCTAGCACTACTTTATTATTTTCTATTTTTATTTTATTATCCATCTATATTTAATATTTATTATCTATCATTTATTATTAAGTATCTATTTACTTTTTATTTATTATTTATTTATCTATTTTTACTATTTACTTACTATTCATTTATTATCTATTATTTACTATTTATTTATTATTTATTTTCTATTTCTATCTATTCTTATTATATTATTTTCTTTCTTCTTTTTTTATATAAGAATTTTACCTACTTCTTTTCAATTTTTAAACTTTAATTTTTAGTTCTTGATTTTTTATATTTAATGTTTAATTTTTAGTTTTTTCTTCGTCTTTTCTCCCATCTTCTTCTAAAAATAAACACACCCCTAACTTCGGCGGCAATAGCACCCCCTCGGCATTTCCGAACCGCGTGGCTCGGAGTCCCGGTTCCCGGTGTTGGCGTAAACGTTTCTACCGTACCTGCAGCACCGTTGGCAACGCCATTGTATCGCGACTGGTCATGGATAGAAACATGTAGGATACTCGATGTTTTCCTAGGGACAACTATTAATAGGTCTACTCTGATAAAGTGTGGAGATGTAAAAAAAAACCCCAAGCCCAAGCCCAGCCAGTGAAGAGTATTCTCAGGTTTATCGTCCCGCCGGGTCCCAACTTTTAACACTGCGAGGAATCGCGTGACCTCTATCCGTCCGGCCCAAGTCGTCTATACCACAATAGGACAAAGTGTTGGAATAGGGAGTGTCCCCCCCTCCCCCCTCCTTTCGAATGAATACGCACACGAAGCGTTGTTTGTTTTTTCTACACGGCAAGACGTTCCCACTGCTGCCTCGTGAGCCTGCTAGGTCGTGCCCGCGGGGTCCACGCTGTGAGGATTGTGAAAGACGTCATTCGGATCCCACTTGGCCTTGATCTGACGCAACCTCGGCAGCTTGTCGCCCCAGTACGTCTGCTGGGCCGCCAGACGCCCGAGCTCGGGGTCGACGTATCCCGCGTAGCGAGTAGTGGCACCCCGCGAGCCGGCCTGGATGATGTCGTGAATGCCCTCGGCGAACCTCTTGCTCTTGTCACGCAGCGGCAGGCCGACCACGTAGGACTGGTACATCATGAGCTTGTCACGATGCGGGTAGGCGGTGGAGTCGGCGGGGACCTCGTTGATGGCGCCGCCTTCCGAGTCGAAGATGATGGCCCAGATGAGAGTGCCGGGGTCGACAGAGCCCGTGTAGTTGAACAGCCGGTGGATGGTGTCGGGAGAAAGCGCGTCCTGTTGACGCAGCGCGAGGGATTTGCCGTAGAACTGGCTGGGCAGATTGCTCAGCACAAGACCCGTCTTCTCGGCCATGTGAGCGAGGGAGCCGAGCCAGTCGGTGGCCATGAAGTCGAGCTTGCCGCCCGAGGGGATCCTGGCCGGGATGCCGGTTGCCTCGTACTCCTTCTTGGTGCCGAAAAACGAGCCCGTGATGATGGCGCCCATGGGCTGGATGATGAAAAGGCTGGAGAATCGCTTGTCTAGCTTGGGATCGTTGACCAGCTTCTGCCATGACTCGTAGATGGGTGCCATGTCTTGCTGCCTGCCAAAGTTGAAGCCATAGACGTACTCGACGACGCTATCGAGCGTGGGCTGCGTGCGAACGGTAAACTTTGTGACAACGGCAAAACTAGCACCCGCACCACGCAGCGCCCAGAACAAATCTGGGTTCTCCTTTTCGTTGGCGTTACGGACCTGGCCATCGGCCGTGACAACCTCCATTTCGAGGACGTGATCCAGCGAAGTTCCCCACATCCGGGACGACGGTCCAATGCCACCCTATGCACAATGGTGTGTGAGCGTTTCGGATGCGTTCCAGTCTGACGTGAAGCGTGAATCCTCATATCCCATTTTCCCGACAACTACGTACGATTGTGAGGTGGCCCCCAGTACCGACGCCAGGACAGGTACCATGGGCCATGGCACGCTTGCCATGCTTGTGTAGCTGCAAATCCAGCTCGCCGAGGGTGTGGCCCGCACCAAAGGTGGCTTGCCACGTCGTGGTGTTCATGGCGAAGTCCTTGAAGTAAGCCATGTCGACCATGAGAGAACCATCTTGGCCGCCCGTACCGAAGTTTCTGGCGTTGTTCAGCGCGTTAACAGAAAGCGATTGAAGCCGACAAGAAGCAGCGTGTTGCCGCGTGTTGTCGTGCCCGCCAAGGAGCCTATTACTCGGGACTCGGGAACGTACCCGTACGAATGACCGCCAGATCTGGCCTGAACGTAAACCTTTTCCTTCGCAGCACATTTGACAGCCTCGGCGACCTCGTTCGCCGTGTTGGGCCTGATGACGGCCACTGGCGTGATGTTGATGGCCTTGTTGTATGGCTTAACCCACGACGTCTGGTAAAAGGTCTGGCCAGGGTAACCGACGCAGCCACTGCGGCCATTGCAGACAGAGTCTAGACACTGTTGCAACGGTGTGCTCGCTCCAGCGCCCATGGTACGCTTTCGTCGAAGAGGGTAGACGGGGAAGGGCGCGAGGTGTGGCGTCCCAGCGGCGAGGGGGAAACGATGGTTGAAGCGGCGCGCGTATAGGTTGATGTCTGGACCTGCTTCGTGCCACCCACCTGTGATGAAAGCTAGGTATACATGAATGCAACAACGTGGTGCAGATGTAACCGAGGCGGCATATATAAACAAAGAGCCCAACGCTGTTGCCGGGTGCAGGAACAACGCGACCGTCCGCCTTTCAAGGTGAATGAGTGGTCAAGAGCGACTACGAGACGAAAGAGGAGCAGGAGCAGGAGCAGTCCCTTTCGAGATCGGGCGACTCACCACAAGTTACGCAGCGAGGTTGTGGAGGCCTAAAGCATCACCAGTGCATAAGTAGTATTTACCGAGCTACTTACTTACTTTAGATAGGTACTTAAAGTAGGTAGGTAAGTAAGTACTTACTTTAGGTACCTAGGTAAGTACTAAGGTACTTGGGTTGATAAGTAGGTAGGTAGGTACTGGAAGTACTATGAGCATGGCATGACATGATGCATGGACGCACTCCAACTCACTCCGAGGTAACCACACTGTACAAGCCCAACCCCGGAGTACCAGCCGCGGGCCATACGCTGCCATGCCATGATTGTCACTCAGCAAACGGAAGGGAGAATTCTTCAGGCCTGCCGCTTCAAGCAGAGTGCGGATCATGCCGAACAGTCAAGTGGAAAAAAGATGCACAGCGAGCAAAATTGTGAATCTAGTTCAAGAGCTGATGGCGCAATACGTCCTGGTGGTAGTAGACTTTGGCTAATGCTTCATCATCTTTAAAGCCCTCGAAGACGCAAGCATCCATTCACGGCGCCGCGGAGCTGAGTGAGGGCTGCCGGTTAGCCAAAGAGAGGACTAGAGACAATTTCTCAGCACGATGCGTAATTGACTTTCTGACCGGTGGACTAGAACATGGCGACTATGCATCACTGGATATCGCGTTGGCCTAGGATGACACGCAACCAATCATTGTGTCTGGTGCGGTTAGCCTGGAGTACGGAGATTAGTCCTAGTAACAAGCTGCTTTAGCATCATCGGGCTAGACGTGTCCATCTTCCCGCCTCAAGGGCCCGAGCCAGACTGAGCTGAGTTGAGCTGAGCTGTTCCATTCCCGGGACGAGGAGCGGGCGTGGTCTTCTCGGGCTTCGCGCCCTTGGACGCTGGGACGCGGCAGGACGAGTTGATGTCTGCTCCCGTCGAGACTGTTGGCTCTCGAGCTTAGACGCGTGGTAGTGCTGGTAATGAGTGGCGGTGCGTCGCGCGGGGCCTGGTCGACCCTGACTTCGCCAGCGGCCGATGGGAACGGCGGGTGGGAACGGTGGGAACGATGGGACATTGCCGGCGTCAACAATGGACAATAGGTTTCTGGGTTGCAGAATCCAGATGTTTGGTTCGGGATGGAGGCAGAGATGAATCAGATGATAGATCGTGGTTGGAGGCCCAGAAACCCGCGTCGTGGGCCAAGCGGGGGTTGCCATGGCAAAGGTTGTTGATTGGCTGGGGTCGATGGGAGGCAGGCGCGACCCCTGAATTTATAGACGGAGCAATGTCCAATGTCCAATGTCCAATCATGTCGTCGCATCTCGCTCTCTGCGAGGCCTGATCCAGTCCTCCCTCACACTGAACCCTCCTTTATGTCATTATCGTTGACTTCTTTTCCGCCCCTTACACGAGCGCAATAGCGTCACCTCTTTGGACCATCCCACGTGACTCGTGGCCATCGTGCGTCTTGCTTCGACAAGGATGTTCCCACCGAATGCTGTCTGAAGCTGTTTGATTGGGCTGACATCATACTCAGTGACTCATCCAGATAGCATGGTTCTGCTACTCGAAGATAGGGGCCGCCTCTGAAGTCGGACACTCCACAAAGGGCGGCTTTTTTGTCTTGGCACTCTCATGAGGAACCCTATTTTTATTTGAAGCCGCAAACCACAATTTTTACTCACATGGGCGAGCGCGCTTCCAGGCTATTCGCGACCAGACAGTTGGGCAGGATACAGCCCGTTGATTCTCCATCCCTGCATTGGTATGTTTCATGGTATACGATACACCTACAACGCAAGTTCGTCTAGTACCACTCAGAACTGCTAACTCGTCCTCTTCAAGGACAGAGCATCTCCACCTTGGAGTTTTGTAGACGCTCGAGAACGGAATAGTCTAGTCCATCTTGTCTGAGTACAACCGCCACGAGATTGAATCGGCTATCCAACGATGCCTCCGACCATTCGCAGTCATCGAGCCTGGCAATTTGTGGGATGGAACTCTGGGGCACGAGTGGATCTGCCCAAACAACATCTACCTTTCCCGTCAAGACAAGGCACTTGGCCAACTCTCGCCCCGGAGAATTGGCCAAGTGAGACTGGCCAGGCTTGAAACCAATGCCGACCACTAGGACAGCTGGTCGAAATTCTGGAGCTATGCGATCGTACAGCTTAGCAACTATCCTATTTGCTATCTCCGACGGCCGATTGGACATTCTTGCCGCAGAAGCTCGAAGAATAGGGAGGTCGCTGTTTGACAACAGGTAGTGGGGGTTTACTGGTATGCAATGACCGCCCACGCCGGCGCCAGGCACGAAGGGAATATAGCCAAATGGCTTAGTGCTTGCCGCACGGCACACCTCGAAGGGGTCGATTCCATGAGGAATGCAGGCATCAGCCATCTCGTTGACATAGGCGATGCAAACCATTCGCTGGCAATTCTCATATAGCTTGGTCATCTCGGCTACTTCAGGCGCCGAGACTGGCACGACATTATCAAAGACTTGAGAATAGAGCTGTCTGATTGTCTCCAATGAGCTTGGTACCAAGTCGTCGAGTCCGGAGATGATTTTTGGAATGGCATGAGCGGATGGTGTCGTACGGCCCGGATCGACGCGCTCCGGAGACATTCCCGCGTAGAAGCCTCGTTTGACAGCCAATGGCCCCAGGAGTTCACGTGTCATGCCGACGGCGACCGAACTCTCAATGACGATGGTGGCACCCGGGGCGGCGTTTTCAGCAACTGTGTGGAGAGCGCTGCGAAGATATGAGGAATCGATTCTCTTATCCGGCAGGAGAAGCGTTGGAACAGCGATCAAAAAATGCGTGGCGCGCCTGATTTCCACAGGTGAAATGGTAAACTGGACTCTGGCATTACCTGAGAATACCCGTTTGACCTCGTCGAGGCGGTCCTGGGAGATGTCATATCCGATGATGTGGAATTTGCGGGAGAAAACCTCGACCAGGTGCTGCCCAACATAGCCAACGCCGATTACAGCAACTAGAGTGTCCTGTTGGGCATCAACACTCCCGATCGACGGAGGAGCTACAAGAAAGTCGCCAGTCAACTCGGCCGGCTCACTTGGAGGCGTGAGGTCGTAGCAGGCAGGTTTGAGGATGTCAAAACTTGGATCGGAAACCTGGCGGGTGACTACAGTAGACACGGGCTCGAAAGGCGTGCCATTGAGCGATGTCTTGGTATCAAATTTCATACTGTTGTCGGATGCTGGGTCGTGCCTAAGGAGAAGAAAGAAGTCTTGAATCAAGAGAAAATAGTCCGACTTTGGGAGTCTGGCAATGGATTATGCGAATGCAGATTTGAAGGGCAAACACGTCTGGAGGAAGATCGTTCCAATTTGCTCTTTTGTATCAAGACTGGCCATCTCCATTCCGTGTCGCCATTGCTGTTGCGAGGGCGATTTCGTGATCGGCTTTGGTTGCGCATTGTTTGAGGTTTCAAGTAATATTCCGTCGCAAGACGGCGCCGAAGTAAGACTTGTCATTTCTCTTTTCTCACTCTGCTTAGCAGTCTCGGGTCTCGCTTTGTCGCATGAGGGTTTTTTCGACTCAGAACCTCGGCACGGTTTTCAGGACACGAATGAAGATGGCAGATTTAGCCAGTATGATTCTCGTACCGGATTCAGCATCCAGTTCCCTTGACTAGCACGGCACCGGCGCACAACAATGGTTGACTCCGCCGTGCCTGAACTCTCGGACACGACCGGATCGTACCTCCTGTTGGACGACTCAAGGCATGGTTGGGACTTGGCGCAATGACGGGCATACGAGAAACGCGGTGCACAGGGCACAGCGTTGCCATTCTATTTTTGTGCTTGCGAAACGTCTTGCTTGTCGGGATTCTCGAGTGTGTCACGGCGCGGCCAGCCAAGGTGGACTTCCGAGAGAGGCTGCTTGACCAAGCACTTTTACGCTCGACTTTGGCTGCGGTATGACGCATGTGCATACAATGTACGTGTGTACGTGTGCGGGCCGTCACAGCAGGCGGTCTGGGAAGCACAAATCTCACCCCTTGGCTCAAGTGTTTCGAGTAGCCAAGGCATTGTGTCACCGCCTTCTTGATTATGGGGAGCATGGACGATTCCATGGCGGAGTGCTGGCTGTCCCTTTTGCCTCTGTTCCGTTGGTGGGCGGTGACGGAAAGATGCCGGCTCTGCGACACGTATGGCAGGGAATTTGGTGGATTGGAAAAGAACATGGTTCTCGCAGCATGACTGCTGAGGAGTTGTTGGCGGAAGGTTTGTGGAGGGAACACGGAAGATTCCAGTCTTGCATGAATGAATCACGGGTCTGACTTTTGGACCATTGCGAGTCTGCGTCATTGTCCCGATGATTTGTGTTCCGCTTCCCCACAGCCAAGACATGTCTGAGGAAATAACTCATCATGATGAACTCACCACACAATACGAGGGCGCAATTTCGATGCTGGACGTGTTGCGGCGATGCGTGCTCTCTCTGTCTCTGTCTCTCTCTGTCTCTCTCTTTTCTTGCTTTCTTTCTTTCCTTCTTCCTTTTTTTTTTTTTTTTTTGAT
>SRPV01000899.1:0-12676 GCA_018360135.1 Claviceps sorghi | reverse complement strand
TTTCAAAAAAAAAAAAAAAAAAAAAAAAAAAAAAAAAAAACTTTGCCGGTCGTCGCATCTCACCCCACTACCACAATAACATTTGCCATGGCGCAGACCGGGTCCGCGTCAAGTGCCAATGCCTCCCTCGAGGCTGCAAGGCTCGTCGATTCCTCAGCGTCCCGTCCTGTCGGGACCGGAACCACGGAGAGGGAGGAATCCTCGCCTCAGGAGCGCCCTCCCTCCCGTCCCGTCTGGCGCGGAGAACCCTCACGCTTTCCCCCGCATTTGGCCGGGGTCTTTGATCCGCCGTAGTCGGAGTGGTCGAGGGGGCGAGAGGTGGGAGGGGTCCCATTCGCCATCTGGAAACCGGAATGGAGCTAGATATGGCGCAAAGGACTGGGCGGACACCACGTCACATGAAGGAGTGCCGTAGATGCCGTGCAGCAAATAGCAAGTCCTCTTCGACCAACGTCAGTGAAGCCTCCAGGACGGGAAACCAGAGCCGCGCTTGCGCGCTGGCGTCGGTTTCGCAGCCCATGACGTCCTGGTGGGCGTCCCTTCTTTCAATGGGCCGTGACGCCGAGGCACCCGGACGACGTCTGAGCCATCCCCGACGGCCTGGGAAATGCCGTGGGTGGAATTGAAAAGGACCTGGGGCCAGCACATACAGATGCCATGTCCCATGGCATCGGCCCTTCCGAGATGAGCGGGCGTCGCGGAAATTCGTCCCATCGTGTTCCCGAAGCCGCGCCAGACGTGGGAATGGATCCATCGAGGCTGCCAACGTCCTGGGTGAAATGTGATGGAGCCAACCAAGCCCATTTCATCAACGGCGCGGGACGCCCAAACCCCCCCGTTTGACGAAGCCGTTGGCCGAAGAAAATAAAACACGGATGCCTCTCTTGCGGCCACGTCGTTCAGGTGCACTTTGTTGGGAATCGCCTCTTGGGATCGGGCCGTTACGGTACATGTACAGTACATGTCATGTACAATCTACCTGCCTACCTTACCTACCTTAAGTACCTACTTAGAGTTTAGATGCCAGCGAAGCCGATCGACGAGCTTACCCCGCGATGGCGTTCACGTAGCCGCGAGTCCTGCCGCTGAGACTTGGGCGTGCTCCGTGACGGTTGCAGGGCATGACGGCCCCGTTGAACGGAGCAGAACCCGCCCTTGTTCTTGACTTGTTTGCATTTATCTGTCTTGTCAGATGACAACTCCTGTATGTATGCAATTGCCTACGTGCCTGCCGAGGCCTGATACGAGCCTGAGCCGTGAGAGGAAACGCTGCAGGTCTCGGTCGTGCCTCGTTGGGGACAATACGAAGCGTTGCGCGATTCTAGCAACTGGGCTCATTTGCTGAACTCGCGGCCCTGGCTCCAACGATACCAGCTCCAGCACCCAGCAGAGGGACAAGTTCTTTGTGGACTTTGTCGTCGGCCAATCAGTCTTGTCATCTGCCCACAGGATCTCGCCACGGTTCCCCCCCCCCCCCCAATCAAGTCCTTGCCTAGCCGCAGAGCAAACTGGCAATCTCTTTGATCGGTTCGCGGATCGCGGAGCGCGGAGCGCGGATCGCGTTTACAGTTCACGGTTCACGGTTCACGGTTCACGCTAGGCATGCTAGATCGACTTAGTGGTGGTTAGTGACGATCGGTGGCGGCTCCAAGCATGACTTGGCGTGCATGAGAAGATGGTCGGATACTTCAAAGTTTGATGCCCTTCGACTGCCCTAGATGATCGAGGTAGGAAGCAATGGCGCAGAAGGACGAATAAACAGCTCACCTGTGCGCAGTACACAACCCTTTCTTGTGCCACACAAGGCCGGCATACAGCATCTATTGGCCACTTGTTGCCGTTTGGTATGTCTGTTTGTTGCTTCTGGAGTCCTGCAGTCCTGCGTGGCGCAGCCACATGTTTGTATGTACGTGGGCAGGATCCAAGTCGTCGTTCCATTGTTTTCACTTTGGGGGGGATCCTGCCGCAAAGCAAATGACCGTGGTTCCAATCTTGCCGTCACGGACTCTGGCGCCGGCCATCTTTTGGTTGTCGTTGCCGTTGCCGTTGCCGTTGCCGTTGTCGTCGGCGGCGGCAGAGAGACGGCAATGACTTGCTTTGAGTTTTGTCGATTCATGTTGCTGGCCACCACCGACCATCGACCATCGACCATCGACCATCGACCACTGACCTACTGACGGCACACATTCCTGAGTACCTCCTAGGTAAGTGAGCAGCCAGCCAGGAACACGCGCCATTATTACGCCGCCGGTGGTCAGCTCATGGCGCCAAAGGGTGACGATGAGTCGACGGGCGACATCCAACGGCGCTGTGCTGCTGCCGTTGCATTGCATGAATTGATCCTGAACTTTGCGAAGACTGGTCTCATTGGCCATGACCCCATTGACGGCGTGCGGGCATGGCTTTTGGGCGGCAAGGAGCAGGGTTGGATGCAGGCAGGACCTGCAGATTGCAGATAATGCGGCAATCGAAGCCCGTTTGGACGACGAGAGCGACATGGCCACCTTGGCCGTCAGTCAAATCCATGATGGTAGCAGGTGTCAGAACACGGGCCGAGGGAACGCGTCTCGACTGGCCAGATTTGCCTTCTGCCGATGGGTGATTCTTTGGTTGTCCCTGGGTCAAGCCCGCTGTGCCTGCATGAGGTGGTATTGTCGCCATGCTTTCATAATTTCGTCGTCCCATCCATGCCAATGTCATGACAGGCTCGGATGCCACGACAGGGTCAATCCCTGCTTGAGATCATGATACTTGTGAAGCCGCTGCTGAATACCTACCTAGGCAGCTGGGTACCCAAGGAGATAGTTGCAACGACAAAACGATGTACAACATACATTCAACGCACACAGGCGGAAAGAACAACGAAAAAAAAGTAAGACCGAATTTGCCAAGGTACATACGCTTTCAGAGTCGATCCGTTATTGGCTTTGTCGTCTGCCAAATCCCTGCCGCCCGATCAGTTCTAGTCAGTCTTGAATGGCCATTATGGATCCCGTTTGCACCCCCCCCCCCCCTTCTCTCCTCTTTCGCCTTTGTCTCTCTTTTGTGTCTCTCTCTGTGTCATTTCCCCTTGACAGAAACGAGAAAAGTCTGAAAAGAAAAGAAAAAGCCGAGGGCAGGTCGGATAAGAACACCACAATAGACTGTCGGGCACTTTTTCGCGCGCGTGTCGTGTCGTGTCGCGCGTCTGTCAGGTGGTCACTGGGAGTAATGGAGAACTTTTTTTTTTTTTTGGTTTGCACTTCACACAAACGGAGAATTGTAATTTCAGAACACGGGCAGGCAATATGGGCCAGGTACACGAGACAACAATTTATCGAGATTAGTCTGCGGTGTGACCAGACATTATTGTTCCGAGTACCTACCAGGTAAGTAGGAAAGTACCCAAGTACCTACTGTACTTACTCAGATGTCGCTAACCTTTTGGGCAGGTGCCCGGTGCTCACGGCGCCTTCCGACTGATGCTGGCAGGAGCAGACGAGTAAAAAAGGAGTGGAAAAAAGGAAAGGAAAAAAAAAAAAAAAAAAAAAACCTTCCGGACACCGAATCCCTGTTTTACTTTTTTTTTAAACAGAATTACTTGGCAGCGAAGCTGACTAACATTGTATGGATGACCTGACCTGAGCTAGGCGTATCATCACATGGGACGTGTAATAGGAAGTCTCCTGGTGTAGAAATGGATACTCATTTTTGATTGGTGGACTCTTCGTCGCAAGATGCTCTGCAACTACCCAAGGTAAGTATGTACATAGAGCTAATAATCCGGGGTTGGCGTGTTTTCTGCTGCTGCTGCTCTTTGGCCCAGGCCCCGGCCAGCACATTGATCGTTCCAAGACGGTCTTTAGCCGCCAGTGCCGGAACGCGTCAGACTGGGAGGCGCAATGGCCGCCGATTCCCTGGGGAGTCATCTGACAAACACGCCCCGGCCTGTTTGCTGTCGCGCTACACCAACTCTACAGGACCTTGGGTAGGTACTCAAGTACCAGACGTTAGTGATTGCTTCCTTACACGACGGCTCTCCATGGTCTCGGTTTAATCGGCTTTTTTTGGAAGCCGCTGAGCCCGGTCCCTCGTCCTGTCGTCCTGTCGTCCTGTCGTCCTGTCGTCCTGTCGTCCTGGGCGTGCTGCGGTTGGCTGGCGTGGACAGATGGGCTTGGTCTCGAGTAGAGTGCAACGGAAGCCGGCTGGCTGGCTGGCAGGCAAAGCGCCGGCGAAGCGATGACGCCTCACAACGGTGAGTGGCAGGCCAGGCCGTCAGGCACGAGTCTGCTTGCTGGCAGCTGGCGCCTGCTTGGCCCAGCCTGCATGTGCCCAGTTTGACTGATGGACTTGACAGCTCGGATCAACCAGACCGTCGTTGCGTCGCGCAGTGCTGGCTCTGGAGATTGAAGTCGCCCCAACTCGGAATCGTGCTGGCCCCACGCCGACGTCCCCAAGCACCGTGACTCAATGAGATGCCTGTCCTTGCGGCCGTCCTGCCCCGGCTGCCCTTGACCGTCCAGGCGCACCCCTGCCCCGGGGCCTGTCCTCCTGCCCTCCTGCCCTCCTGCCCTCCTGCCCTCCTGCCTGTGCTGCATCTGGTGCAGGTGGCGGAAGGGCAACGTTTTGAATGGGCTAAGGGACCAGACCAGACGCGACTCGACTGGTGACTGGATTGAACGGTCTGGTGCCATGCCATTTTAGTCGCATCAATGATTCCGCCCGCCCGCCCGCACCAGCCCACCAGCCCACCAGCCCACCAGCCCACCCAGTCCGCCAGTCCGCCTGCATGCACCAGCCCACCAGCCCACCAGCCCAAGCTACCTGCGTAGCTTCCAGACCTCCAGACCAGACCAGACCAGACCAGACCAGAACGGCGTGGACCAGACCAGACACGGCGCCCGCTTCCAGTCCCCTGCCCTGCCGCCCTGCCGCCCTTCTGCCCTTCTGCCCTCCAGTCCAGTCCAGTCCTGCCCTGCCGCCCTGCTGCCCTGCTGCCCTGCCGCCCTCCTGCCCTGCTGCCCTGCCCTGCCCTGCTGCCCTGCCCTTGCTGCCCTGTCCATGCCCGCCTGCCTTCAATGTTCCTGCCCTGCTCCACTCTGCCCTGCTGCCCTCCTCCCACATCTGCTCCCTTCCGCTGCCTGCCTGCCCGCCCGCCCGCTTGCCCGCTTGCCCGCCTAGCACGCACGTCTGGCGGACTGGTTGCCGTCTAGTCTCGAGGTCCCTTCTCCCCAGATTCCACAATATTCCACCTCCCCCAAAGTCTCATCTCGCTCCCGTCATCTCACAACTCGCAGTCCGTACCAACCCAGATTTGCCCAGTGTCCGTCTTCTTAGCACGACCGACGCTCATCCATCTACGTGCCTTTCTTCGCTTACACCAGACTTCTTCACGGGCAACTTCGCCGGCTGCAAACATTCCAGTCGCCTTGACCGACACCACGCCACCACCACGTCGCGGGACACGGCAGCACCTCAAGGCCACACCACTTCAGCAGTGCCAGATCATCTCCATTTCACCTCGATTGATACCACGCGGATTTCTCAGGCACCTTTGTTTTGCTTGCATCCTTCTCAGACGTGCGATCCTCCGCTGTTGCTCCGACTCACCACCGCCGTGCGCATATCAACTTGTCGTCGCGTCCTTCGCTGACATCGTCTGTTTACCCAAAACGCCCTCACAATCGACAACACATCTGTCCCACAAGTTTGTGTGCGTGTGTGCCTCCGTTTCGTGACCTCAGCGCAACTCGACCCCGGCTCCGTTTTTTTTTTTTCTCCTTTCTTGCCGGCTTTGATGCTTCTTGAAATTTGACAGCTTAGATATTAGCACAATGCTATTCGTCGACTTACCGGATCCGTCAAGAAGCACTACATCATCAAGTTCCGTATCATTCAATTAGCACGCATTACCCATTTGTTTTAACAAGACATCCCTAGACGACTACGACGGGGAAACACCATGGCCCTATGGCCGTTCCGGCGCAAGAGCGTCCGCAAACGCTTCAGGAGCGGTGCCGTCTTCTCTGACAATGAAGTCCCTCAGCTCCGTACTCAGCCAGATACTGGATTGATACGATCCAAATCCAAAAAGTCCAGGGCGGAGCCTGCGAAGCTGCAACGAAGGCAGCGAACCTACAGCTTCTCCCCCGGACGCCATGACTCTATTCGTATCGAGCGGACACGCGGCAATACTGGGACGGAGAAGCGAGAGACTCAAGGCTACAATCCATCCTCTGGTCCCACGGCCGACTGGGATCGCACTCCAACTTTGCATCCAACGCGGAGGAAAAGCAGCAAAAGACGCCGAGAAGATCATGACCGCGAGGCGGAAATCAAAGCCATGAGTGCCTTCATGCCCGTCCCCTCGGCCATGGAGTCACACGGACGGTCCCGCTCGAAACAGAGCACTAAGCGAGCCAAGATGGAGGGCCTCGAGCACCAACGCAAACATCCTTCCCAGACATCCCTGGCGTATCCTGATTCCATACGTTCAGCAATGTCGGCGGACTCTGACTTCTTTGCCTACAAACTGTCGGCTTTTGATTCGCTGGCACCTCGACCAACATTAAAATACACGTCGAGCACCAGACGGGTATCTTCTCGTTCGGCTGCGCCAGGGATGGTCGAACAAATGAGAAGGCCTCTTGGTGATCGAGAGCCGATTCAAGAGGATCCTCTCGACTCTAGCAAACGAATTGACGACCTCGCTGACGATCTTGACGCAAGGGACTTGAGGGAATTAATGGAAAGAGACAACCGTCGAAGAGAGAGAAAACGATTACAAGATCAGGAACGGTTGGAAAAGAAGCTGGCCCGAAGAGCAGAGCGAAACAGAAAGGAAGAAGCAGAGGCTAGGGAGTCTGGATCGGCACCGCCCGAAAATTTGGAAAGAGGTGTCATGGGCCGCGAAATGGTGGGCTTGGGCATCGAACCTCCATCGACCGTTGTCACGTCATCAAAGAGAAGAGAACCGGACACTATGCCCCATGCCCCGCATGATTTTGACGAGATACGACGCACGCCACCCTTGGAAATATTTCACCGTCCCGAATCCTCGCCCACAAACGACGACACTGCACCATCAGAGACGAAACAACACAACCGGCTATCAAGTGCAGGCCGTACAGACGTTGGCGAGACGGTTTCTGCGTTGCCGGAAGGCTCCTCTAGACTGGCTGGCTTTTTACACTCGAAGAAGTCGCACTCCAAATCGACACTGGGATCTGATAAGGACCGTCTGATGGATGAAGATTCTGGCCGAAAGAACTCCGAAAGCAGTACCAAGGCGTCAAACCGCCTGTCCTTTACATCCTTTCTCAAATGGGGAACCAAGGGCAAGAGATATTCTGGCCCATCTTCCTTCTCCAATACGTCGCGAGAGGAGGTGCCGGCCAGCGTAACTCCACAAATTGTCGCGCAGGCAGAGGCACTGGCAAAGTTGCAAGGCGATGACGCGCCCAACCAAGCATATTACCCGGCCAATAAGCCAGCATCCGCGGTTCCGAAGAGAACCAAGTCGAGATTTCGTGAAGACCTACCGGATTTTCCACTGTCGCCCCCTGATTCGAGAGTGCAGTCGCCTGAGGCCGATCCGCCTCTACCTGTGGTTGCCGAACAGTCGTTACTCACGCCACCTCCCTTGACACCTCCTTTGGGCCATGATGCCTTGCGATCTGCAGAGCAGCCCAAGGCCGACGTGAACAACCAAACACATCTGTCCATGTCACTAGCATCGATCGACTCTGAAGGGTCATGGCTTTCTGGACGCGTCGGTAGCTCAAGGGCACCGAAAAAGCAGAGCAGTCTAGCCAGAATCGATCGCCGGGATGTTGCTCACCCATCAGATTCGCCAACGAACTCCACTGTTGGAGAAGAGCTCGTCATGGCGGACGACGACTACCTTTCATACTTGGCCAGTGGGAGGAAATCGGTCGCCATGACCGGCACACGCCTATTCGCCGAAGGCCAGTCGAGTAGTGATGGAAACGAATCCTTGGTGGATGACAATCCCAAATGGGGTCAGGTTGGTGCCAGGCCACAGGTAATACAGTACCATCATCACGACAGAGAAGCTATGCGCAGCCGTCAAGGGTTGCTGAACATCGACTCCGGAGATGAGGAAGATACGCGCCTGCTTACACATACCTGTCATGTGTAAGCGAAATATGCGAAAATGTGTCGAGAAGAGAGAAAGGACGAAGAGCCATGACAACGCTTGAGACGGCTGCCGTTCGGCATCATCGACGAGAAATTATGTTGACTCATTATCACATAACGTCTGGCACATTTTCATTTGTTCAAGGCAAAGGACGAGGTGCCATGTGCGACGAATGCATTTCAAGACAAAAAAAAAAATCTAAAATCTAAAACAAAAACTTATAGAAAAAAAGGAAAAAAAGGAGACCTATAAAGATATATATAAGACTTAGGTGCAGCGAAAAAAAGAAGAAAAACGAGAGAATAGCCTATTTTATAGGTATTAAGCAGCAAAAAAAAAAAGAAGAAAAAGAAACGCGAAAAGAAGAAGAAAAAAAATAGAAAACTGCTTAGCAAAAAAAAGGCACCGCGATAGTACTTCTAGGAAAACGACAAAAAAAATTCAAACCAACAAGAAAAAGCAGTCCTGAGATTCTGCCCATCTCCACCCGACATTGTCATGGCTAAACAGCAATCTACATGCGCTCCTCTATTTCTCTTTTCTCGCTATCCTCACTGGCGGACCAAAAGGTGGACAACACAACGTCTTACGACAGCCTCTGTTCCGCAATGCACTTTCTACGACCGACGGGTTGTCGTCTTTTTCCTTTCTATACCCTTCTGATTCTTGATGATTTTTTTCTTCTTGGCGAGGCTGCTGTTTGGATCTTATGGTCGATGTGCTGCATGCATTACGGCGCCTTGTCGGTATGTTTTGCTGAAGGGCCATGAGTGCGAGCGAGCGAACGATGCATAGACAAGGCCTTTTTTACTAACAGAGGGAAACCCTGTTCTCACTCTGCTTCATTTGTTCCATATTTCACTTCAAGGGAAGCGGTGCATGCATAAAGGCTAGCCAAAACAGCTGCTAGCAAATGGTGTATGCTGCTTTTCGGGGTCGTATTTATTCACACGTGTTTTTAATAGCCCCTATCATAGACGCCAAGGCGACTTTACTTTTTTTGTACGCTGTGGATGCCGGAACCTTCTACAAGTCTTGAGAGCCCTTACTAGAGGCTGAGGACTTTTTTCTTTTCTTCCTCTTCTTTTTAGATGGAATTGGGGACGGGGGACGGGGGACGATCAACGGTGAGGTAGCGGCACTTGATGCCAGACTTGTGATGAGCTAGCTAAATGAATGAACCAAAAAAATAGCCCAGCAGCAAACTTTGTGCTGGTCAAGCGTGAAGATGAAATCCCCCCCCTTTTTTTTCTTTTTTTCTTTTCTTTTCTTTTTTTTTTTGGTCGCCCTTTGCATTTATTTGTCCGTTGCCGTTTTGGAGACGAACGTCGTGGCACGAGCGCGGGTGTGCCTGGGCAGTCACACCAACCCGGCCAATCAGGACACAGCATACCAGCCCTTTCCCAAGCTTCCCATTTCACTCCATGAGTGGCAATTCCGCCACATCGTCGTCCCTCACAGCAACGACAAGGTCTCTCTGCCTGCCAAGCCCGCGATCCCGACCTCTCCTGCAACCCACCATGCTCTCATCTCGCCTCATCGCATCCTTGTTACCCGCCGTGCGCGGCCACGGCGCGACCGCGCTGCGACCGCTCATCACGAGCAGGGCCTTTCACGCCTCATCTGCCAGGCGGGTCGTTTACCGTGTCGAGACGTGAGTGTGCCTCCGACTATGGGTCTCCTTTTGCCTGTTCTTGGATCTCGGGCTAACGCGGAGTCGTCTTTTCCGTGCTCAGCGCCGAGGCGTTCCAAAAGGCTGTGGCGGAGCATGATGCCGTTATCGTGGATTGCTTTGCTACGTGGTGTGGTCCGTGTAGGGCGGTTGCGCCGGTTCTTGAAAAGTAAGGAGTGTTTTGTTTTCCTCTCTCTCTTGTCTCCCTCTCTCCCTCTCTTTTTTCTTCTTCTTCTTCTTCTTCTTCTTCTTCTTCTTCTTTTTAATTTTTTTAAATTTTTTTTAAATTTTTTTTATTCCTTTTTTTATTACTTTATTTTTTTTTAAATTATTTAAAATTTATTTTAGTCTTATAGTATTCCTATTTCTATTTTTCTCTGCCTTGTCCTTTATTGTCTGAAAGTTTATTATTTCCGCATCTCGACGTTTATATTTAACCCTTTGTACTTTTTCTCCTCTTTCTCCTCTCTGTCGTCTTCATTCAAACTGCCGCCCCTTTTTGAGTTCAACGATACACCCGCCGCATGTGAACTCCAAGGAGACGGCCCGCATACCACTACCTACCTGCCCGGTTAGTTCCCACCCGCTCAACAGCTAACCTCTCTTCATCCTTCTTCGCGGACAGGCACTCCGAGGACGCCGCCTTCAAGGACAAGATCCATTTCGTCAAAATCGACGTTGACAAGCTACCCGCCGTGACGCAGGCCCTCGGGGTGCGCGCCATGCCGACCTTTTTCTTCTTCAAGAGCGGGAAGAAGGTGGATGAGTTGGTGGGGGCGAATCCGAATGCTTTGCTCGAGGCTCTGAAGAGGATTGCTGCGTAGGGTGAAGGCGGCGCGAAGTGCTTTGATGGGCACTGAGGAGGCTTCCCGTGCGCTTGTGTGATTTTTGTATATTGGTGGGTATGTTTGGGGGGTTTTGAACTTGAGTGCACCTGTAAGGCTGGGGTGCTCGATGGGCGGTTGTTGCCATGTACATACTTTATGACCGGCGTGCAGGCCGTGCTTGCATGTTCTTGTACCTCCATTTCGAAAACAGAGCCGTTGAATTTTGTTATATACATACTTATATACATACAACTACTACCTGCATCCCACTGTATATATATATATTTTCCGCCATGGGAACGTAGGGCTATGCTATGCTTCCTTGTTAAAGGACTGCGACTACTGCACATGTTGCGCAGCGAAAAAAAAACCGACATGATTATATCACATTAATTACGCTGTTCGCTATGCCTACATTGCAACAGGACATGGTCGATTTCGCCGAGGTTGACTCGTGTCACGTGGCAGGAAATCGCGTTTCCACAGCAACGCGTCAAGCAAGCTATTGACGCTCTGTGGCCCCCACCACCGCGTCGAATCGCATCGCGGTACACAACCTCACAAAGTAGAAATCAGCCACGAAAGCAATCCAGAACCGGCCCCTTCACCCCCCCCCCCCCCCCAAAAAAAAACGAGAACGCAAAGTCTTTTAGAATATATGGTTTGAAGTGGGACCGAAGAAGAAGAAGAAGAAGAAGAAGAAGAAGAAGAAGAAGAAGAAGAAGAAGAAACCAAACCCCCCCCCCCCCCTAACCGGCTCAGCCATGGCGTACAACCCGAGAATGAGCATCATACCCACAAACCAGCAGGGCCGGTCACGGAAAAAGGAGGACGAAGCCGACGCCTTTATGCGACTTCCGGACCGCGAAATCGTGGGATGCATCACGGATATCGGGATTCACTTCACGGTGGGCGATTTGCAGAAACCCAACGCGGCGCACGTGCAGCAAATCTTTGAGTGGTTCGCAGAGCTGCTGCTCAACGCGACGCGCGAGACGGTCGAGCCGGCGATGAGGGCGGCTGCCGACGACGTCTGCGGCGACTTTTCGGATGTGATCCCGGCGGACACGCGCAACCTCATGGGGTTCTACGTGTCGCTGCGGCGGCTCCTGTACGAGTGCGGCATCACCGACTTCACCTTCAACGACCTCTACAAGCCGACGTACGACAGGCTGGTCAAGATCTTCAGCTACCTCATCAACTTTGTGCGGTTCCGCGAGTCGCAAACGAGCGTCATAGACGAGCACTACAACCGGTTCGAGTCGACCAAGACGCGCATCGAGACGCTCTACGCGGAGAACCAGGAGAAGGAGGCGCGGCTGCAGCACATGCGGCACAACCGGCAGGCCATGGAGGCGCAGGTGCGCGACAAGACGTCGCGCAACGAGGAGCTCAAGAAGCAGCTGCTGGAGCTGCGGCGGCACCAGGAAAAGGTGGCGGCGCGGCTGGACGAGGCCAAGCAGCGCAAGGGCGACCTGACGAGCCTGCTCGAGCACAAGACGCACGACCGGGTGACGCTCCGGCAGGAGAGCCAGAAGCTGCGGCCGTACGTGCTGCAGAGCGCGTCGGCGCTGCAGGACAGCCTCGCGGAGCTGCGCGAGATGCTCAACCACGACAAGGCGCACATTGACGGGCTGGACCGGCGGGCGCGCGCGCTGCAGACGTCGACGGACTCGTTTGGCGTCGTCTGCGCCGACGTGGCGGCGTGCATCAAGATCCTCGACGAGATCGGCCAGGAGCTGGCCAAGGAGGAGGAGGAGCTGGTGCGCAATGCCCGGCAGCGCGACGCGCTCTCGGAGAGGGGCAACAGCGCGCGGGACGTGGAGCGTGCCGAGGCGATGCTGCGACGGCAGCTGGCCAAGTGGACGGAGCGGACGGAGAAGCTGCGCGAGCAGAGCCAGGCCAAGGCGCGGGAGGCCAAGGAGAAGATGCAGGCTCTGAGGGGGGTCCACCGGCGGCTGACGGAGGAGCATACGGAGAAGGGCAAGGAGATGGAGATTAAGAGGGTGAGGATCGAGCAGACGGAGAAGAAGGTGA
>SRPV01000898.1:0-12679 GCA_018360135.1 Claviceps sorghi | reverse complement strand
TAAAAAAAAAAAAGAGAGAGACAAAGAGAAAACAAAACAAAAACAAAAAAAAAAAGAACTTGATACCCGGCTGGTCATGGCCAAACCTTATAAATACTTGTTATTCTTCTCACAAGAAGATGCGACACAACGAGGTGGAACGAGAACAACAATCCATTTCTTCCTTTCCTCAACTGGTATACCATGTATCGATTGCTTCTACATGCTGTTCTATCCATCTAAAATCCTTCGTTTGCGGGCTGCGGTCTAGATCCTGACGCGGGGTAATATTGCATAATGATACATCCACCATCCTGGGCCGTGAACACGCCTCGGTTTTTTTTTCTCCTTTTGACCATCAAGGCGCAGGGAACCAAGATTTACCAATAAAAAAAAAGAAGAAGAGAAAGAAAAAGAAAGGAAAGGAAAGAAGGAAAGGAAAAGCAGACAAGACGCCGTGAAGATGGTAATGTCGGTATGCTCTGTAAAGCTTTATCCCAGCAGACTTTGTCTACCCAATCGGATTTGGCGGCCCACAACATCATCTCTTTCTCGGTGAAGCACACCTCATCAACATATACGCCAGTGCCATGCTCAAAAAAGTAACGGTGGCGAGACTCAGAGGCAGCAATACAAAAGCCCCCAGTAAGAACATGCCGTACTGGCGCAACGTTTCAACCAGCCGATCCTGGGCAGCTTGACGCTGCCGGTGCGCATGCCTAAGCTTCTCTTGTTCGTCTGCGGCCCAGTCATCCCCATGATTGTCCCAGCAATCAGCATCATTATCATGGCCAATATCCGGATTACTTCTGTCTCGTTGCTTTCCTTCTTGTTCTTGTTCTTGTTCTTCGTCTTCGTCTTCGTCTTCGTCTTCTTCTTCTTGGGCTTCTTCCGATTCCTCCTCTAACACGTCGTCTTGACTTTTTGCTTCATCAGAGTCTTCTGCGGATTGTCACTTGAAGGGAAAAGGACCGCCTCGGGCGTGACTGCCACCTCCGTTGCCGAAACTGAAAGTGGCACCGCCGGGGAATCCACCCCCGCCGGGGAAGCCGCCAGCACCACCGGGGAAACCTCCGGCGTGTCGGAAACCGCCGCCGCCGCCGCCGAAACCGCCTTGGCTGCCCATCATACTGAAGAGGATTTCGGGGTCGATACCGCCCATGCCACCACCCATGCCGCCTCCGCCAAACATGTCTGCGGGGTCCAAAAGATCGTCGCCATTATCATACGAAGCTTTCTTACTGTCAACGGGGGTTAGTTGTCTCTCATTTGAGATAGGATCTAAAAAAAAAGGGTTGTTTTGACGTACTCAGGGTCGCTCAGAGTTTCGTAGGCTTCCTGCAAATCTTTGAACTGGGCTTCGGCCTCGGGATTGTCTCGGTTCTTGTCGGGGTGGAGCTTGATTGCCATTTTGCGATACGCCTTCTTGATCTCATCAGGCCCGCAGTCCTTCTCCAAGCCCATGATCTTGTAGTAATCCTTTCGTTGACTCTTCTTCAACTCAAGTTCAGCCTTGCGAACCTCTTTAGGAATGGTTCGGTCCTCTGGTTCCATTTCTTGAATTGCCTTCCATTCACGGACCGACTCTTCCCAATTGCCCGATTGACCGAGAGCATTGGCTTTCGTCTTCCTGGCCTTGGTGTAGCTGGGGTCGAGACTGACAGCCCGGTCAGCATCCGCAATGGCACCATCGTACTGCTTGAGCTTGATTTTGCACTGTGCCCGGTTCTGAAGAAGCTTGGCATTGATTCCTCTGTTCGAGGCGTCAATTTCGAGAGCTGCGGAGTACTTGTCGACGGCAGCCTGCCAGCGCCCGGCTTTGAATTCAACATTGCCCTCTTCCTTCATGCGATCCAGCTTCTGCACAATCCTTAGCCACTTGATAGCATCACGGAAGTCAGGATCGCAGTTCAGCGCCATGCGAAAGGACTGAATTGCCTTGTCGTTTTCGCCTTGACCATAGAGAACTCGACCGCGAAGAACAAGGGCTTCGGGATCTTGGCCGTTGCTGCGTAGCAGAGACATGACAATGTTTTGAGCTTCCCCGAGAGAGTTTTCGCGGCCCATTTTGAGATGAGCCTCACCACGCATTAATTGCCATTTGCGGGGCTTTGCAACGCCCGGTCCCAGGCCGCGTTCGGCTTGATCCAACGCATGAAGAACCATGGACATAGCGGAACCTCGTTCAAGTGTTTCTTTGGCGGCGTTGATGTGCTGCAGCATTTCTTTGGTTGGGGCCATGTCCTTGGCACTGGGTGCAGGCGAGATGCGTCCAAATGTGGCCATCGCTTCTTCTGGTCGACCAAGACCAGTAAAGATGCGAGCATAACGTAGCAGGATTTTGGCATTCTGAGGATCGAGAGCGGCGGCGCGGCTGCAGTCGTCCAGGGCAGCAGCATATTGGCCACTGGACATGTAAGCCGCAGCTCTGTTGCTCAAGTACGTGGATGAGTCGGGGAAGAGATCGACAGCTGTGAAGGAATGATGTGAGAGAACAAGAGTCAGCGACGGGTACTAGCAGGTTGCAACATGGAAACGCCAAAGCTTTTCTTTTCTCCTCTTCTATTCTCTGTTACGTTCTCTTCTTCTCTCACACATCAATACACAGCAAATTACATTACCTTTGGTGTATTGCTCGATGGCCTTTGTGTAGTTTCTCTCTTTGAAAAATCTGTTGCCAGCAGCCTTGTACGATTCGGCGTCATCTTGCGGGGTTGGCACAGGACTGGAAGGGTTCGACCTGTGCGGCGGCGGAGCGGGAGCCTCGTCGCTATGTTGGCCGTTCGGGATGGGTACAGAGAAATTCGTCTGAGCCGAAGAGTTCTGCTTGTGTGAAGCAGATGAGGAGGCGCCGTTGACGGAATCGATGTCCATTTGATCACTCATGGTGGAGTTGGACAACTTGGACAGGCGACGACGTTCCTCGGGAGGCAAGTTTAGCGGGTGCGTGTCAGGGTCGATTTTGCTACGCCGCAAAGACGAAATCGAGGGTTCGGTGGAGTGTCGCGAGAGTCGGGCGTGGCGCGGAGCCGACGACTTCCCAGTGTCGTAGGATGCGGGCCGAGAACTTTTCTTAGATGGAGATTTGTTGTTGGTGCCGGACGACTTTGTGGGCGACGCGGGTTCAGAATGCGTATGAGTTTGTCGCTGTTGAAATAAGTCGCGCTCGTCAACACTCGAACTAGGCATATGCTTTTTTGATGTCGAAGTCGACGACAGCTTTTTGCTCCCACCAAAGAACTTCATTCTGAGCAAGCGCCAAAGGGTGTGGTCTTTGCTGGGAGAGCGGGACGGCCAGACCAAATGGAGCAGGGTTGTCCCGAAACAAGGTTATGCCGGATACTGGAAATCGTAGGGGGGGTGTGGCGGTTGCTTATCCGAGCATCGATGGCCTAAAGGGGGGAGGAGAGGGGGGGCGCTCCTGAACGAGAAAGGACCAAAAAAAAAAAAAAAAAAAAAAAAAAAAAAAAAAAAAAAAAAAGTCTCTCGTTGAGGCTAGGACGCGGAGTGTGGACCGTCTCGAATAAAAAAGCAGCAGCTACTTTCGAGGTGGGAGCAAGTCTGCGGCAAACAAAGGGGTGGGCGAGCGGAAGCACGTAATGCCGTGGCAGAGGATGGCGGCTACGCCTCGACTATCGATATTGTAAGAGACGTCGGCCTGACACTCGAAGACGAGCTCCAGTGGAGAGAAGAGAGAGAACGTGAGGAAGAAGGAGAGGAGAGACTTTTGGCCAAGCTGGCAAGTCGGAAACCGACTGGTATTCAACAAAGGAACCACAAGAGCACAGCAAGAGACAAGAACCTGGTTAATCCCAGCCCGCGATTTATCAGCTGCGCATGCAGAAAAATGACTGGCCTGGCCTGGTCCGGCTGGTCTGGTGGCCCGGCCCGGCGTCGCTTGACTGGGCTCAAGCTGCGAGGCAGAGTACCTACCTAGGTGTAGGTATGTAGGTAAGTACTAGTAGGTAGGTACTTAGGTAGGTAAGCGCTTTAGGAAGGTAGGTAGGTACATAGGTGCCTACTTCCTTTCTAGTAGGCAGCTCGAGGCGAGTTGGCAGCTTCGAGGCAGGAGCGGTCACGTCAACTGGCAAGGCCGTCCCAAAAGACAGGAGCCCTTGATTCACAAAATGGTGCAATCGATGCCTTTTGATCAGTGTTTGGAAGCACCATGTTGGAAAGAGCCTGGCCAGAACGTCAGACTGTCAGACCCTCGCCTCTCTGTGTGATTCGGGACTTGACCAAGTTGTCTTGGAGACGGACAGCATGCATGTGGGCAGCTTTCCAGGATGGCTGATGCACGTCGCTCGCAAGTTGCTGCCTTGCACAGAAATGCCAGTATCACGATTCCCGAACGTACTGTACCAGACATTAGGGGTATAACCTACGAGCCCCAGCCCCAACCCCAACCCCAACCTCGTAGGACAGGACATGGCGGGGGAAGTCCTGGAGCGATTGATCAACGTCGACCGACTCTCTTCCCTCCTCTTTCCCATCTGCTATTCCGAGCGCTGGAGTCTTGTGTAGACAGAAGCATCACCGGACAAGACACGCCAACTCCTGACCATCTCTGCTTTACTTTCCCAGACTCGCCCGCCCAGCCTTTCTGTTTGTTGTCACCAATCAAGAGCAAGGCTATGCCCTCGCCGCAGCCAGTCAGTGAACCCCATCACCCGCATTGTTGTATCAGCAACCACTCTGGGTGCAGCCGACAGGCCCAGCAGCCCACGCAAGCGCTGTCCTATCATCGTGATGTGACGTCTGGTGAGGTGGAAATGAAGCGGCCCTGGCCGCTGGGGCCTCAACTTGTGCGTGCGGTTAACAAGGGGGGTGTGTGTGTGCGGATGGTGACGGGGCGTACGACTAGTTATTGCAATTCGCTTAAAGGGGGCCTTGCATTTATCACGAAAAGAGTCTGGAAGATTCAGTGGGCCCACTCATTGGGGCATCCCCTCCACGCCTAGTTGTCCGATATCGAGGATATTGAGGGGGCCGGGGAGTTCTGGTGGGCCTGCACAACAGTGACAACCACCATCAATGCAAAGTCTGGTCCTCTGCCGTCTGGTTCTCTGCCGTCTGCTGTCATTACCTCTCTTTGCGCCGCGAAAATCCCTTGAAAATCGCTCGTCGACGCGCTCTGTCAACCGGCGCTGCCGAAGAGTCACTGCTCGACGCTAGCCGCAGGAATGCCAAAAGACCGTGCATCAGCTTAAGCCAGGGTGCGAGTTGAACCATGTTGTGAATCCAATTGACTGCTAGGCCAAAAGGAGGATGCACATCCTCTGAGATGTGCCGCGTTCCTATAACAAACCGTCACTATTCAAATGCCAGCACGGCGTTTTTTGGGTCCGGCGCGGCTCTTAAATTTTGATTCAAGGCCGGGACTTACATGTCCAGCCAATTCTAAGCTCTGTGTATTAGCTCTGTACATTACCCCAAGTAGACATTCGTCTTATTCGTGCCCTTTTCATATACGAATTAGACAAGTCAGCCACGAAATATTGTCCACATCTGCAAGAAGCTTCTGTTCAAGTAAACTGCTCTCATTTCTGATATCATAATACATACATAGTCATAATAACAAAAGTCTCAAACCTGGTCCAATGCCTCATATCCATAACGAGCGCCTAGACGAATAATGTCAAAGAAAACCATATCCCGTCTCCTTTCTGACGTCCTCATCTCTTACCCCGTTACTCCGAGTTGTTGTTTGAGGATCCTTCAGCTCCTCCGTTGGAACCCATAATGGAAGCCACAAACTCATTGTACTTGAAGACTTCTCCCTTCTTTGCGCCAAGTTGAGCATTGATGTTACGGTTAAAGGCGCGCCTGCCGGTAAACCCGTTGATGACCCGATCAACTTCTGTTGCTGTTAGTGGCTTTTCACCAGCTTCTGGAGCAGTATTTAGCAAAGCATCCTTCAGCTCGGCCCAGTCGACTTGACCGCTGTCGTCGGTATCAAAGGCGGAAAATGCAGCTAGCAACTCGGCGCTCGGCGACATTTCGCAGAGTGATTCGGCTAGCGAGTTCAGGAAAGCGGCGAGTGTTATGGTTTGTGGTTTTGAGGGAGGAAAGAATTGTGACACATCGCTGGCACCGTTGGGAAGTCCTTTGCAGAAAAAAAAAGGGAGGGGGGGGGGGGGAGGAGGTCAGTTAATTCAGTCAAAGCCGGAATATTCCTTTCTATTTTCTGTTTCCTCGCAGGGTGAGATGCCGTACCTAATTGGCTTAGCATATCAGCAACATCTTCCCGATTTACAACGCCGTCGCAGTCACGGTCGAGAATTTGAAACCCGTCACGCAATGCCCTCACCTGGGCGGGCTGAAGCTGTGATAATGCGTTACCGCTTGACAAGGCTTGTGCTGTGTCTCCTCGGGACTTTTGAGAGGACCATTGCGCTGAAGCCATGACGGTGTTCGATGATTGTGGGTATGGTGTCGAGTCAACGTTTGCGGATTTGAATATCCTCGCTCCTCCGGCTTGCGTGGGCTTGAATGGTCCTGGGCCTGGGACGCCTTTTGTCGGCGAACTGGTTGGCGTCGTGTGTCGCAAAGGTGACGGGGAGGCGGGTGACTCTGGACGGCGAAATGGCGAGCTGCGAGTTGGAGGCGACCCGTAGCCTAAAGGAGAGGCTTTGTAAGACGCTGTCACAGTCTTGAAGTTGTTAGAAAAGGGTGTTCTTCTCGTCTCTTGACGGGCTATTCTCTAGCTCTTACCATTCTCGCTTTGGCGTTTAAGCGCAGTGAAGGATGGTGGTTGGCCGAGGAACGTGGTAGTCGTGTGGAGATGCCCTCGGTGTGGTGGTTTCTTGTAATCCTCGTGAACGAAGAAATGGGAAGAAAATGCGATATTGACGCATTCGGAAGCGGCTTGAAGTCCTTGCAGCCCGTGTTTCAATGGTTGTTGCCGTGTGGTCGGGTCAGTTTGGCCCCGTTGCGGTTGCGGATGCAGAGATTGAATCAGTGGCCAAACAGAGCAGAGAGTTTGGTCACTGAGCACAACGCAAGTAAACAATCAACTGGACAACGAGTCCCACGACGCAGCCGCAGTTGCCAGTTGTGGGACACTGTGGGGCTGCACATGTGGCGACGGCGTGGGTGGCAGGCGTCAGCCACATATGCAGCCACCTTGGTCTCCTGCTGTGCGTGACGGTGGGAATTTGCATTTGTTATCAACAAGTCCATAACCATAACGTGAGGAGCTCCATAGCCCGGAACTACGATTGACCGACATGTCGAGCAGGCTAGCGGCCACCAGCCAAATCCCCTTGGTGCCCAGAAGGCTACACCCACGTACCCCCCACTTTTTGTCAGTAGCTTATTAGATAAATTTAGGCTACTTTTTAATACTTACTTTTCGATAATTTTTAATAGCTTTGCTATATAGCGCTTTGTAGCGCAGTACCTTTGCTGCCCTGTAAATTAGTGTGTATATAATATACTTATTATAGAGCATTATCATTGGACAGATAAGTGGGTCGGTACGCAATTGTAGCCTTCTAGGCACCAAGGGGATGAAATCAACGAGAGAAATCGGCCAGGAGTACATGTGTACAATGTACATACATAAGATGTACAAGTACAGCGTCGTCGGTATACTTGCGGTCGCATGCTGCGGGGTTGGTCGCCGGATCTCGGGGGCAGAAGGAAGACAAACAAACGTAGAAAGGACGAGGCAGCCAACGACAAGACGGGTCGTGCGGAAATTGACGCCGTCTGAGGGTGTTTGCTTATGCTGCCGTCTGCCATGTGCAATTTGCGATTTGCAATTTGCAATCTTCATTCCGCAATCTGCAATCTGAAATCTGCAATCTGCAATCAATCATGCCAGCCCGGTCCAGTAGCTGCTGGTGGCTCCAGTCGGCTGGCACTCTCGTCATGCCGAGAGTCAGGGAGTCGGGGAGTCGGGGAGTCGGGGAGTCGGGGAGTCGGGGAGCCGCGGAGTCGCAGAGTCGCGGAGTCGGGCCTCCCACTGATCATGCAGCGCGGGCCACGCGCGCCTGCCGTGCATGGTGCATCCAGCCGTTCCATTCGACAGAACCCTGCCCCGTCTCCACCCTGGCCCCGGCTAGCCCGGAACTGTCTAGCGTGGGCCGGCCCTCAATTTCAGGAAGCCGTCTGGTGTAGCGTGCAGCCCGCCGGGCCGTGTCGTGTCGTCGTGTCTGGTCGTGTTTGCGTTGGCGTGGTCTCTTGCACAATGGAGAAGCGCTGCTCCCTTGCTGCCTCGTTGCCTCGCTCCCTCGCTCCCTCGGACCATGTCTTGATTTGACCCCTCGCCAGCAACCACAGTTATCAGTTCATGTCTTGCCTCCCCCACCCCCCCTGGCCAGTGTCCTGCATTCGCTGCTGTCGCAACTTGGGTACTGTCTTGTCCCTGCGGCGTCAAGTGACGGATCTTCTGCCGAGAGAACAAGAACAAACACATGGCAAACCACACGCGGGTCCACGCTGGTGCAAAGCTCTTGATCGACGGTGCCTCCACGTCTCCCTTCCCTCGCATCTGACCCCTTTCTCACATCCGTCCTGCTCCATAGGCACAAGCTGTCTGATCGAACAGCCGCCGATCCCCAGCGAACGAATGAAAGCCGACAAGACGCTCGTGCTGGCCGACCACTTCCAATAGGTCAATGCAACGGCCATAGACCAGCGACTTGTCTGCATGATAGAGACCAAACACAATCCGGGGAGCGGCATTTTCCCGCTTGTCATATAGGCTGAAGAAGCAAGGGCCTGCCACGCGCGCACATCGACTCAATTGTCCGCAGCATGGCCGCCGCCCTTCCGTACATGACGCGGCAGGCTGGCATGAGCAACCAGTCGACCGGTTCGCTGCTGAATCGACGGGCCTCTCTGTCCTCGTTTCCGTCATCACGATCTCCTTCCCAAATGTCCCACAGCTCGCGACGAGCCAGGTCGCCGCAGCACCTCGTCATTGATTCCGATCGAACCTCTGACCAGAGCGCCAAGTCCAAGACGACCTCGTCAGCACCGTCCTCCCAGCACTCGTCCTTCTCTGCTCCTAGACGTCCCAATGCCGATGCCCGGTCCTCAAGGAGACTCAAATCCCAGTATCCGCGCGGCTCGGAAGAGAACCATGTCGAATACATACTCGTGGCCTCATTCGATATCGACCGAGGGCCGATTATGGAGCATCAATATCCGGTGGCTATAACTGGTGACGAAAACATGCTGGCGGAACTTATGCTTCCAGATCAAGCCCATGCACGCAACCAGGATTGGACCATCTTTTTCTTGCACAAGGACACCAGCCAGGAGGATGAGGATGCCGACAAGCACGCGAGCAAAGAAAAGCGGAGGGCACGCAGGACAAGGCACAATCGGGCCAACGGAATCATTGCTGAGGAGGATGGCGAAGGCGACGGCGACAGCGACGGCGACGGCGAAGGCAAAGGCAAAGGAAAAGGCAAAGGCAAAGGCAAAGGCAAAGGCGAAGGCGAAGGCGAAGGCGAAGACGAAGACGACGAGAATCCTGATCTGGGCGAGGAAGACGTCCTAGATGATGAAGATGCCGAATCTACCGATAGCGAGCCCGAAGGTGGAGAAGGGCCACCGCTAATCCACGTCCTGAACCTTGTAAATACCAAGCATGACAAGTCAGTCAAGCGGGGTGCTGTCGTGAAAGCCATGGCAATTTGCACCAGGCACCCTTTTCTGCACATTTACAAGGTGGGCTGCCTCCCGTCTTGGATAAATAAAAGCAAATTGCACGTGCTGACTTGACCTTCTTTTCCCTTCGACGTCCCACCCTATAGCCTCTTTTACTCCTCGCCTTGGATGAGTACTTCAAATCGCCAGTACCCGAGACGCTTTCCATGCTGTACGATGCCGTCAACGCCATGGACCTCTCTCTAATGCCCCGACTGAGCATTTTCGAGAGGCACCTCCTATTGGCCAGCGACAACAGAGACTTGTTCGTGGAAAAGTTCGAGCAGATGATACAAAAGAGAATAGCCCAGGACAAGGCAGAAAATGAAAGGACAGACAGAAGCCCAGAGGACGCGAGATGGGAAAGGAAGCCCTCGGGAATATCACGAGCTGGAACCAAGGCGCATGTCGAGGGCGGCAGTCAATCACTCTATTCCGTCCCCAGAGACACGCACGAGTTCGAAAGCCGGGTCATGTATAAAGGAATTCCGATTCCCGTCAAAGTGCCGACGGCAGTCATGCCAGAAACTGTCGGCGACTTTTCCTTGATCAAGCTGATCCAGAACTTTTCCGACCCGCATGCCAAGTCACCGCATCCATTCGCTCTGCATCCCCATCTCACGACGAATGGCATCCATACACACCCCATCGTTGTTCTTGTCAACGGTCTGCTGACGCAAAAGCGGGTGATATTCTTGGGCCATAACATGCCGTCGGGAGAGGTCGCGGAAGCCGTCCTCGCGGCCTGCGCACTGGCGTCGGGCGGGCTTTTGCGAGGATTCACCCGTCACGCCTTCCCATACACCGACCTCACCAAAATCGACGACTTGCTCAACGTTCCAGGCTTCATTGCTGGCGTGACAAATCCGACGTTTGAGAACCATCCGGAGTGGTGGGATATCCTGTGCGATCTGCCCAGCGGTCGTGTCAAGATCAGCAGCAAAATTGAGCCCGCACCCGTCACAGAAGGGCTTCTCTATTTCCAACAGCAGAACCCGACGTTGGCTGGCATCGCCAGTGGCACTACCAACAACACGCAAGATCTCACGGGCGACGGAGCATTCATGGCAGACATTCTCAAGAGCATTGCGATACGGCACGGAGAAAGAGTCATTCGAGCCAAGTGGAGGGATTGGATCTTGAAATTCACGCGCATCTCGGCCCAGTTTGAAGAGAGCGTGTATGGCGCAAGCGCGCTGTACGTCGGGGGTGAGGGCGAAGGAAAGATGCTTCCTGGAGCCAGCGGTCATGGATATGTCTGGTCCGACGATGCGGCAAAGAATAAGGAACTTGCCGGGAATGTGACGAGAATCGAGGGTTGGCGAAACACGCGAAGTTACTATAGTTACGTCCAGGTGAGTTTGCGAGCTGGTGGGAGGGATGCTGCCAACAGTTGTTTTGCCGAGAAGCGAACCGAAAGCCGGTCTACTCGACTAACTCGAAGCAGGATTTGGCACAAGTGTACATTGTTCGACCGCTCAAGGGACTCGACCTGGCACACATGCATGATCGTTTACGAATGCAACGCTTATCTCCCACACAGAGCAGGGATATCTATCTGACGCTTTCCAAATTCATCCACTCGTACGACGAAATCTGTCTGCTGTTGAACGTGGCACCCGAATCTCATGCAGGCCTATTTTACCTTGCCCTTGGTCTGTTCCATCAGGATCGCGAGGTGCGACTCAAGACGAGTGAGCTACTGACCAGGATTGCCGAGCACGAAGCAGGTCAGCATTGGTGGAAGGGGCTGAGCCGATTCGAGAAGTTGGCCTATGAGCGAATCCGGCGCGAAGTCGAGGCCGAGATGAAGGCCAAGTTGGAGAAGGATGGTTTGAGTCCCGGCCTCGAGCGAATCAGCAACTAAGGCAGGGGAGAAGCAAAGAGGCCGAAACAAGAGTGGCATTGCATAAAAAGTGCTGCCACGACAATTAGATTTTTTTTTTCTTCTTCTCATTCCCCCCCCCCCCCCCTCCCCCCTTTTTTTTCCCCTTTCCCTTAACTATTCTTCCTTCTTCTGTCATTCTAGACAAAGTTTTATCCGTCCTCTTACTTTTTTTTCTTTTCCCCTGTTCGTCTTCTCTCCTTTCTTATTCATTTTCTGGGAGAAACATTACCATCACCTGGGCGGCGTTCTCAACTTTCATCACGGGTCATCAAAACTCCGTGTCGGTCCAAGCATTCTCGTTGGAGGAGTCATTATTACGCATATGGGGGAGGGGGGAAAGGGAGCCGGACAACTGGGGGGTTACATTCAAGAGGTCTATGGGTATGAGATGGGGATCATGGGGACTGGGGAGGCAATTGTGCTTTTTGGAGGCCTTTTATCATGTATCATTGTTGCATTTATCATCATTTTTTTCCCTGGTGGGCTTTTGCTGGCGAGGTGGAAACGGGTGATGGGGTTTGGGCTGGGTCTCGGGACGGTTGTGATGGGAACCACGGACTTTTTTTTTTTTCTCCTTTTTTCTTTCTTTCTTTTCTTCTTTTTTATTCTCTTTTCTTTTTTTTTTTTTTTTTTTTTAAAAAAAAAAGGGGGAACGAACGAGTGAGCGGCTCATGCACGACTTTTGACAATGGTGGTCATGTTAGGAAAGCATCGCAACGCAAATTGCCAGGGCCATTTTTCAGTTTCTTTCCACAGCCCGTTTTGGTAGAACAACTTTGTGCTACCGTCTCGTTGTGCATGGCAGTGCATGCGCGGCGGATAGGCCCTTGGCAAGATGCAAGGCTCGGATCAAACGTGCTCAGGTCCTGTCTTTTTTTTTTTTTTTTTTTTTTCCCAATGCAGCGACGGACTCTACGCCCGCGGTCACGCTCTGGCGTCTTGCCACGTCCCCTTCCTTTTCCTTTTGCGCAAACACGCCTAGAGCAGCCCGAGCGCCTTGGCGGCAAACCTAACGTGATCCTCTCCGAATGTCGAGATGAAAAAGTAGGAGTGGTCGTAGTCCTGGGGCGGACACAGTGTCAGGTTACGTGGGGTTTTTTTTTTTTTTTTTTTTTTTTTTTTTTTTTTTTTTTTTTTTTTTTTTTTTTT
>SRPV01000897.1:0-12689 GCA_018360135.1 Claviceps sorghi | reverse complement strand
TTTAGGAATCATCACTCCGCCCTCGACGTCTCCAGATGTGCCAAAGGCGCGACCTGATTCTGGTGACTGGACAAAGGCTTTGTCGAGACCCCGAAGCGAGCACCTCTTGCGGGAATCCGCGAGATCGTTCGCGCGCGAGGACGAAGCAGAAGATAGGTTTCGAGACCCGAATGGATCCGAACGATCGCATAGTCCACCGCCCATGGGAATGGAACGGGCCAAGACCTTGGCCAAGGAGCTCTCGGCTGTCAACATCCCCAGTCGCGTCACGGAAACAGGCGACCTCATGCTCGACATGACTGGCTTCAAAAGCAGCGAAGACGACATGCTGCAAGCGGAAATCCTTGCCAGAAAGATTCTTTCCGAAGAGCTCGAGGGCAACTACGACATTGGCTCCCTTTTTGGTTTCGACGAGGAGGGCAACCTATGGATCTACAGTAGCGAGGAGGCTAAGCTGGCAGCCATGAATAAAACCATCGAGTCGTCGTTGAAAGCTCATCGCCACAACACGGCGGCCGACGCCGTCTCCGACCCGGGCTATCAGAGTGATGGCAGCGACGTCACGAGCAGCCCCGCCGTACCCTCACACCGACGATCCGGATCCGACGCCGGCCCGTCCGGTTTGCAGACCCCGCCTCGGACGCCCTTGGGTTCTGGGTACGCCGGGAATCCCAACATCAACTATGCCAAGACGCTGCGCCTGACTAGCGCTCAGTTAAAGGCCTTGGACCTCAGGCATGGGGAGAACTCGATGAGCTTTACTGTGAACCGAGCAACCTGCTCTGCCAACATGTTTCTATGGAAGCACGAAACGCCGGTCGTCATCTCGGATATCGATGGCACAATCACCAAATCCGATGCTCTCGGGCACGTGCTCAACATGATTGGGCGCGACTGGACGCACACGGGTATTGCCAAGTTGTACAGCGACATTGCTCAAAACGGATACAACATCATGTACCTCACCAGTCGCTCCGTTGGCCAAGCCGACACCACCAGAGCCTACGTCAATGGCGTAGTCCAGGGAGGCTATAGGATGCCCCACGGCCCTACAATCCTGTCACCCGACCGTACCATGGCTGCCCTGCGTCGAGAAGTCTATCTACGCCAACCGCACGTGTTCAAGATGGCCACCCTGCGAGATATCAGCAGCCTCTACGGCCCGGATCACAGCCCCTTTTATGCCGGCTTCGGCAACCGGCTGACGGACCAGATTTCTTACCGCACGGTAGACGTGCCGAGAACGAGAATCTTTACCATCAACTCCAACTCGGAGGTGTCGCTCGATCTGCTCAGTCTCAACAAGCTCAAGATGAGCTATGTCAACATCAACGAAGTCGTCGACCATTATTTCCCGCCCGTGGCGACGCTGGTGAAGGGAGGAGGAGAAGACTACACCGACTTCAAGTACTGGCGAGATGAGCCGCTAGAGCTCGACGAATTTTCAGCCAGCGACAGCGACGAGGCCGATGAGCCCCCAGCAGACAACGAGAGCACATATACCGATGACGATGACGATGATGAAGAGGAGGAGGACGAGGAGGAGGAAAACGGCGACGGCCTCGTCGACAGCTACGCATCACGCGCATCCCTGGATGAAAGCATCGACGACGACAACATTGACGGCGAAGAAGGGGAGTACCCCGAGGAGGAGTCATACCTGGAAGACGAGGACGGCGAAGGCGATGACGAAGAAGAAGACAACGACGAGATGGTACCCCGTGGCCAAGAATCCAAGCTCGCCAGCCGCCTCGCCAAGGTGAACCTCTCCGACAAGGCCGTGGAGGAAGATGTCGGCGCCGAACTAATAACAGGCATCGGTCAGCTATCTCAAGAGAAGGCCTAAACGCCCAAGAGACCACGTCCGTTGAGCAAGCCACGAGGCGCCAAAACGTCGCCATCCATCGGTTTTCGAACAAGTGCGAGGTTATACGCCCGCGGCCAAGGGGCAAAAAGAAGCATCTACAGGCGAAGCCAAAAGTAAATAACAACCCAGTACGGGCGAAAGTACGCAGACACAAAGGTCGAGGACCGCAGCAGCGATATCTGCCGACACCGTGCCTTTTATTGTCCAGGCCATTTGAGCATGTCAGCTGGGGCGAACGTGAATAGATTGAGGAGGAGCATTGCGCATAGCGAGGCGTTGATAAACATGCTTGGGGTGCATCGAGGGTTTCAGTGCCAGGGGGGAAAGGGGGGAGGCATCATGGTTGGTGGCGGACCCTGGGAGAGCGACTCGGAGGTCTCTTTTGTCCTTTTATTGAATTGTGTAATAGATTTTGCATCCCCATGTACTCTAATCCATTGCCCGGGGCCCATACGGCTCATTTCCTGTTTCCCAAAACCAATCAAGCGCCACAGAGCTGATGGTTTCGCTCCGCATCCCTGGCGAGGACTTGTCGTTGCGACGCAACGAAGCCATTCATCAGGACCTGTCGTGTCCGCTCGCAGATAGGTACCTCAGACGGATCTCCACGGCCCGCCTGTGGGCCTCCAACTCCTCCACCTTGGCGAGC
This sequence comes from Claviceps sorghi, assembly GCA_018360135.1. Taxonomy (NCBI): domain Eukaryota; kingdom Fungi; phylum Ascomycota; class Sordariomycetes; order Hypocreales; family Clavicipitaceae; genus Claviceps; species Claviceps sorghi. The sequence continues at coordinate 10,173 of SRPV01000897.1, read as the reverse complement.
TGCATGACGGCGGAGCCGACGTTTTCGAGGCCCCGCGGGCTCAGGTTCGAGCACGTAATGTGTTTCATGAAGGAGGCGAGGTTGACGCCCGAGTATTGCTTGGCGAAGCCGTATGTCGCTGTTTTGGTTTGTTTGTTTTGATGCGGCGGGTTAGAAAAAACAATGGCACATTCCTTCATTCATTCGTCTCGCGCCATCTTCTTTGTGCTCTTTTCAAATCAAAGGAAGGGGGGGAGAAGACGTACGAAGGGAGTGGTTTACTCCGGCAGAGTAGTCGCCCACGCTCTCGGGGGTCCACTGGCCGATGAAGACGCTGCCGGCGTTCATGACCTGGTCCACCGACTCGGCCGCGTCCTTGATCTGCAGAATGAGGTGCTCGGGCGCGTACTCGTTGCTGATGCGCATCGCCTCCTGCAAGTCCTTGACGCGCACGGTGACGGAGTGGGCGATGGCGCCGCGTACAATGTCGACGCGCGGGAGGGCCACGGCCTGGGAGTGGACCTCGTCGTCAATGGCCTGGAGTTGTTCGTCGCTGAGGTCGACGGCGATGAGAATGACCTGGCTGTCCACGCCGTGCTCGGCCTGGGAGAGCAGGTCCGACGCGACAAAGGCAGGGACGGCGTCCTTGTCGGCCACGACGAGGACTTCGGACGGACCAGCCGGCATGTCGATGCTCACGCCGGCGTTGGTGTCGTTGCTGACATGCATTTTCGCGGCCGTGACAAACTGGTTGCCCGGTCCGAGGATCTTGTCGACTTTGCTGACCGACTCGGTGCCGTAGGCCATGGCCGCCACGGCTTGGGCACCGCCAGCGAGCACGATGCTCTCGGCGCCGACCTTGTGCGCGACGTAGACGATCTCGGGGGTAATGCTGCCGTCCGATCGCGGCGGCGAGGCAAGCACCAGCTTCTGGCAGCCGGCAACCATGGCTGGCACGCCAAGCATCAGGGCGGTGCTGGGCAGAACAGCCGTGCCGCCGGGAATGTAAAGGCCGACTCGTTCGATGGGTCTCGAGAAGCGGCCGCAGACAACGCCCGGCATGGTCTCGACCTGCAGAGGCTTGTCTTCTTTTTGCGCCGCGTGGAACTTCTTGATGTTTTCAAAGGATGTGTCAATAGCCTTGATGGTCTCCGCATCCAGCTTCATGAGCTCCGGGGGGAAGGGCGCCTTGATCACCGGCGAGGTCAGCGAGGTTGCCCTTTCGAACTTGTGAGTATATGAGAGCAAGGCCTTGTCGCCATTTTGGCGCACGTCGTCAATGATGGGGGTGACGATTTTGAGGATGGCCTCCGGCGACTTCTGGGATGGTCGCTGAAGAGCCTTGATGAGCTCATCGTGAGAGATGTTGCTGGAATCGATCCGCTGCATGGTGATGCGCGCATCCTGAGCAGGCTGAGCAGGTGATGCGGGAGACGCCGCAGCCGTCTCAGTTGTTGGTTTCTGGTGGATGCCCTCTTTTTCTGCCCATTTTCCTTTGGCGTTGCCAGGTCGTCTCGAGACTTTGAGACTCTTTGCGTCCAAGCTGGCCTCGATATCGGCCAAGGTAGCACCCGAGCTGACGGCCTTGGTCAAAGCAAAGTAAATCAAGTCAGCGGCCTCAAAGGCAACTTCCTGGGGCGTCTTGGCGTCGCAAAGCTCTTCCGCCTCCTCCATGATCTTGGCTCGCAAAAGTTTTTCGTCGGAGAACAACCTGGCGGTATATGAGCCCTCGGGGGCCGATTGCTTCCTTGACAGCAACGTCTTCTCCAGGGCAGGAATACCGTTCAAGTTGCCAAAACATCCAAACTGTTGCAGGTGGCAGAAACGTCCCTTTTGCCTGACAGTGAACCTCAACGTGTCGTTGTCACAGTCCAAGGCCACGCGGACGAGTTCCTGGGTGTCCCCCGACGTGGCTCCCTTGATCCATAATCCTCGCTTGCGGCTTTGATACACGCCCGTCTGGGTCTTGAGAGCTTCGAGAATGCTCTCTTTGCTGGTGTAGGCGAGGCCGAGTGCGACGCCAGCCTCGTCGGTAACGACGGTGGGGATGAGGCCGTCCGGGCGATCCGACTTCCAGTAACTCGCAATGACTTGGGATAGCAACAGCTTCTCGGCGGCAGACTTGTCGGTGGTGAGACGGGTGGATGGTAGAATGGGAATCGCATTGGCCTGCTTGGCGGCCTCGACGAATTTCTCGAGAGGCGTGCCGTCCACGGGACGCAAGTAGAGATTCTTGGGCTTGCTCGATTGAGCGGCTTCGATGAGTTTTTGCGACTCGGGAGACGCCAGGTCGAAATCGTTGATCAGCAAGCCATGGGCTGATGCGGCAGAGAGGTCGGGCTTGGAGACGACGGGGAGCACTCTGTCGCCGAAGTCGGCGTATCGTGACAGGGCCTCGGGGGCGACGAAGACCTTGCGCGCGCCGCGATCGAGCAGAGCGACCACGTCGTCGGGCGACTCGAGAGCGGTGGCGTCTATGTGCGCGTGGAATTCATAGTTGTGACGGGTGAAGAAGCGAATGAGCTTGTCCTGGACCTGGGGCGTGGCCTGCAAGAAGGGATTGCCCAACAGTGACACTTCCTCGCGGGTCAAGCCGTCGAGATGGGCCAGGCCCGGCGGCACGGCAACGCTGATGAGAAACGGCAAGGGCAATTCGGTCTCCATTGCGAGGGCTGCCTGAGAATCAGCAAGGACGACGAGAGGAACCGTTTCTGCTTCACCCACGTCTGCGGCAAAGAAAGAGAGTCCAAGGGGCAACAAGTTGAGTCAACCGCGGACAAAAACTCGTGTGGTGGGTGCATGTGGGGCCGACTCGGAGTTCCTGTGCCTGGCCCTTCGGTGCTCGTTGCGCCAGGCCGGGACCACAAAACATCCGAAAACCTCCCAGCTCCCCGCTCCCCGCTCCCAGCTCCCAGCTCCCAGCTCCGCGCCCATCTCAGCTTCACCGTCGCCATCCACCACATCTCGCCATGGCGACCAGTCAACCACCGACAAACGGTGTCGCGCCCCCGGCAAATGCCTCGCAGCCCGCCCCTGCCCCGGGCTCCCAAGGCGCTCAAGGCTCCCAGGGCTCCCAGGGCTCCCAGGGCTCCCAGCCCACCCCTCCAGCCGGCCAACAACCCCCCGGCGCAACAACACCAGCGCAAAACCCCAGCACCGCCGATCCCCGACCTCGCGATTCCCGCCTCGTCGAGCTCCTCCTCACCTCGCAGGGCGTCACCGCCTACGAGCCGCGCGTCCCCCTTCTCCTCCTCGACTTTGCATACCGCCACACCTCGTCCGTTCTCAACGATGCCCTCCATCTCTCCGGCGACCCCTACGTCACACAGGCCGGTTCCAAACCATCCGCCGCCTCGGGAGCCACCGCCTTGGCCGCCGGCGACGCTCCCATCACCGCCAACGGCGTCAAGCTAGCCATCGGCGCCCGCCTGGGATATCAGTTCCGCGGCGGCAGCAGCGGTGGCGGCATCAGCAAGGATTACATGCAAGAGCTGGCGAGGGAGCGAAACAAAGTGGCTCTGCCGAGGATCGTCCCCAACGAATGGGGAATCCGACTGCCTAGCGAGCGCTTCGTGCTCAGCGGCACGAGCTGGGGACTCAAGGACATGTGGGACGAAGCCGATGGCGTCGTCGACGACGACGACGACAACGACAATGCTGCTGACGACGACGCAAATAGGGGACCGGAGGGAGACGCCATGGAAGGCGTCGAGGGCCCTGAGCCGGAAGATGTGGGTGGTGAAGACGTCGAGGGCGGCACGGTGGAAGACGTCTTTGGCAATGATGTCGACCAAGAAATGGCCGAGTAGATCACGCGCGGTCCTTTTTCTTTTTCTTTTTCTTTTTGAAAGATTTCACAGGATGTGGTAACCCAGTACTTGGGTTGGCGTTTCTGGCGTTTCAAGGCAGGGCACCAAAAAAAGATGTACCGGGAGCATACCCTCTGATTTCGAGAGAGTTTTCATGAAATTTTATACCAATTCTTTCCATTTTGCCCTTTCTTTCTTTCCTTCTTCTTTCTTCTCTTTTCCCGACTGTCGGCGACCGGCATCCACGTTTAGTGCTGTAGTGCCGCGCCATTGTCGCGTATATTACGCCGTTTCGTGGGACCCATGGAAAGTACCCGGATGTTTCTACGTCTCACGTCAGGACAAGGGGAGACAGTCATAACAATGTACTGAGTGTGTGCAATTCATCTCTATTCAGTCAGCAACACGGAAACAGCATCTCCAATCCAACATCACCGTCTTTGATTCGCGCTCATGCAAAAGAATTATTGATCCGACAAAGAAAACACCAGATTTTAGACCACCACCAAAAATTCTGACTACTGTATGAACAAGGAGAGAACTTTATGTTACACTAGGTCTTTACTGAAAAACGGCATCTCATACACTCTATACCCGGTCCACGCCTGTTGCTCAACTCCGCTCTCATCCCGCAGCTCCAGTTAGAACTTGGGCTTCATGGTGTTCCTCAGTCTCTGGTAGTCGAACAAGGCGTCAATGTTGCCAACAGCGCTAATGGCAATGTCCTTGTCCCACAACTTGCGGTTGGCAAAATCCATGACATCGGTCTCGCTAATGGCATCAATCTTGCGCTCCATCTCGCCGGGCGTCATGCGGCGACCAGTGGTGATGATCTGGCGGCCAATGTCCTCAGCGACAGCGGTCGTCCCATCGAGAGACAGAAGAATGGAAGCCTTGAGTTGAGCTTTGGCACGCTCGACCTCAGCCTGGCCGACATTGGTGCAGAGACGCATCCACTCGCGAATGGAGAAGTGAACAAGATCGTCGAGATGAGTGTAGTTGTCGGTGCTCAGGTAGATGCCCCACAGACTGCGGAAAAGGAAAAAAAAAAAACGGTCAGTTCATTCTTGTATGCCAAAAGTATACCAGTCACGAGACTCTATACGTCTTCAATGAGAATGGCTTACCCAGTATCGCTATAGCTTGTAGAGAAACTCATGAAGCTGTTGGCCAGCTCGTGGCGATGAACCAAGCCGCTGAGCTTGCTACCTTGGTGAGGAGCGTTGCCCATGGCCTTGTCGTAGTTGCCGACAATGGCCTGGGTAACCAGAGCAGTAAAATAATCCTCAGAGTTCCAGCTCACACCCTCGACGGCCAGGGCTACATTAGCAGTGCCCATGGTGTCATCGCGAACACGGACATCAGAACCGATGAAGTCCACCTTCTTCTTGGATAACAAGTACGCTTGGTTCTCTGGGCCTTTGCTGGGAAGACCAGAGAAGTGCTTCTCGGCCAGCTCGACAAGCTGCTCATGAGGAATACCACCGGCTCCGACAAGGACCATGCGGTCCGCCGTGTAGTTCGTCTTGATGTAGTTGGTAAGCTCGGTTCGGGTGATGTCGCGAATATTCTGGCGGGGGCCCAGAATAGTACGACCCAGAGGTTGGTGCTGGAAGGCAGTAGCATGCAGATGATCGAAGACAACCTCCTCAACCTGCTTCTCGACCTCCTCGGACTCGCGCAGAATGACATCGCGCTCACGTTCAATGGCTGACTCCTCGAGCTTGGAGTTTTGCAGGATATCGGACAGAATATCGACGCACTGAGGTACATCGGAGTTGAAAGCCTTGGCGAAGTAAACGGTGTTTTCGCGCTATGAGTTTGTGTTAGGTCTCCGTCATGTCGTTGTTCTCCTCAAAGGGGTCTGCTGGGGGGTGGTCGTTCATGTTGATGCTCACCGAGGTATAGGCGTTCAAGTGACCACCCATGTTCTCAATTTCGAGTTCTAGTTGCTGTTGCGATCGCTTGGCGGTACCCTGAGCCATGTGTCAGCGAATGGAAAAGCCGATGGCCAGCTGGACGACGTTCATGGCCCTACCTTGAAAGCCAGATGCTCGAGGAAGTGTGCGGTGCCGTTGTTCTCGTCAGTCTCGGCACGGGATCCGGCGTCGATCCAAACGCCGACGGTGGAGGTTTGGGCCCATGGCGAATGCTCGGTGGCAACCTAAAAGTCCTCAAATCAGATCCGGATCACAGAATTGTGTATGCGAGGGCCAATTGAGCCCGGGCGAATGATGGTACGCACGGTCAAGCCGTTCTTAAGTGTTGTGGTTTGAGTCTTGCCGACACTAGAAGGAGTCGCAAAGCCACGGCGAAGGCGGCTGGTGGCCGACAGACCAGCACGGCCTCGCAGGCCCTGCGAAAGGTTCAAAGCTAGTCTGCGAGACGCCATGGGGGGTGGTTTGCGTGGCTCGAGGGGTTGGATTGAGTGGTTTGACGAAATCTTTTGGATCTCGCTCGGCTAGAAGCTTTCCTGAGGTGATTTGTGGCCTGAAGCACCAGGCGACCATTTTTTTTCTCTGGCCATTCCAACCAGCTCCGAGGCTTAGCCTGTCAGGGAAGGACCTGGCCTATCTGGTAAGCAGCCAATCAGAAGGTAGTATTACTAACGGCCAGTCGACAATCATGCTCCAATTCTCTAATTCGCCCTCTGTTAAGTCGATATTCACCCTTCCCCCTCCTTCAGTTGTGCTCAGTCTGTGGTCTGTATATGATTGGTAACTCATGTTCAATGGTTGTGACTGAGCATCACATAACATACCTACCCATGTACATGCATACATGTGGAATATGTATGTATATTCAACAATTCGTCTGTGTCTTGCAATATTCAACTGACCCTGCCTCCACTAACATTGGACGAGGTTCCGCACTTACCATTGAACATGCATGTATATGACGTAGACGTATCTCAGAGATGACATGTCGGATTATCAACGCTATTCGCTAGAGTACATCGCAATAGTCCTACTTCGCAGGACCTAGTTGATGCTTTCTGAACACGACGATTTGCTGCCTCACAAAGCGTCTGCGTCTTCGTTGTAGTCTGCGCAGGCGACGCAAGCGGCACAATATACTCCTACCGGACATCTCGTGCGCCAAGATTCGACTTTGACTCCGTCTCATTCCCCCCCCCCTCTCACCACCGATTCGACGACGCTGCTCTAGCACAAATATGAAGGCTCTGGTGCAGAGCTACCCTCCGCTTGGTCAAGTGACCGTGGTTCAGAGTAGTCGCCTTTCACTGACCGTGATTTTGGAAGTGTCTGCCGCTCGGGAAAGAGAGCCGTGGGAGGCGTCTTTATGGACGTCTGTAGATGGAGACGAGTGGCATGACGTGAAACTCGGCGGGACTGATCATCGTCTGAAGCCTCAGATGCTACAAACACAACCAGCTGGAAGCACATTCTTGTACTTCTCTGGCCTTTTATCTCTTCAAAAGTGCGCGAAATTCACCATCAAGTTCCGCTCGTCGAGCGACAAGGCATGGAGGTGGGTTCGTGATGAAGATGGTCTCGGTGATGGAACTATACTGTTGCCATGTCCTGAATTTCTCTCAGACAGCTGTTCACGACTGCAGATTCCTGATCTTGACTCTGAATGGGCGGTAACGCCAGAAATCAGCCAATCTCCAGGCACACGGCTATGGTCGTTGCGGTGTCTCATCAATGGCTCGGCTGGAAAGGATTCTTCCGTCCGCACCGTAGAAGTCGGTACGCCATGGGGTTCGTTCCTGAGGTATGCGCTGTGCTCTCGCACCCTCTTCGGCACATGCTTGTCATATTTTGTACAAATTGATCGGCTGCGTAACTTTCCCTTTACCTGGACCCTTGTCAAACTAGAACAGCAGCTGATCCCGCCACAGATGGTTCGCCCTGGTGCGTCACCAGCCTGCATGGTTGGGTCCTCGACAAGGATCATCACGCTTCGTGGTAGATAATGACGCCATTCTGTGTTGTTTTCTTAGTGGTGAAGGCCATACAATGGCGATGCTCGCTGTCAGTGGTATTGACAGCATGTCAGCCACGTTCGAAAGCAACGACAAGAATACCATCAGTGTCCATGTATGATCGCAGTGTTGAGTTGGTCGAAATGCAGATAGCTGACAGCCTCAGGCCCGAAATGATTCTTTGTCCACAGGGACTATCAGTATTCTGATATCCGAGGGTTCTCAATTTGACAACACGGTTGCTTCTGTTATGTACGAGGCGAGGAAACTTGTGTCGCCGTATGCTGTGTCACGAGTTCATCCTGGACCTTGTGGTGGACCGCAGACTCGAGCCGTCTCTCGGTGGGAAGCTGAGTGGTATGACGGCTTAGGATTCTGTAAGCTTTCGTTCTATCGCACACGTATAAATTGTTTTGTCGAGTTGACCTGACAAATCTACCAGGTACTTGGAACTCGCTGGGCCAGCAGCTCTCGGAAAAAGTCCTGCTTGATGCGATTGAAGAGCTGGCTCAAAACGGAATACACATTACGAACCTCATCATTGATGACAGCTGGCAGTCTCTTGACCGTACTGGACACGACCAGTCGCAGTATGGGTGGGTTGACTTTCAGGCAGATAAACATGCGTTTCCGAGTGGGCTCAGGAATCTAGTCAAGAGGGTTCGAGAACTGCATCCGGATATCCGGCACGTCCTGGTTTGGCACGCTTTATTGGGATATTGGGGGGGGATCTCTCCAAATGGCGTCATCGCTGCGACGTATAAAACGTCCATCGTGGCGCAAAGCAGTAAAAGCCAGTCGACTCTTACTGTTGTTGCCAAAGAGGACGTATCGCGGTTCTATGACGATTTCTACACGTTTCTTGTGGAATCGGGCATTGATGGTGTCAAGACTGACGCCCAAGTTATGCTTGACTTGCTTTCGGAAGCAGCTGATCGTCGAGAGTTGATTTCGACCTATCTTGACGAATGGTCGAAAGCGTCGCAGAAGCACTTTGGCGGAAAGGTAATTTCATGCATGTCGCAATTTCCACAGGCTCTTTTCCACTCCCAACTCCCTCGGTCGCATTTGGAGACAGTAGTGCGCAACTCTGATGACTATTACCCCAACGAACCGGCATCGCACCCATGGCACATCTGGGCCAACGCTCACAATGCCATCTTCACGCGGTTTCTCAACGTGGTTCCCGACTGGGATATGTTCCAGTCGGTACATTGCCACTCTGCATTTCACGCTGCAGCCCGCTGCGTGAGCGGCGGCCCGATCTACATCACTGACGTTCCAGGCGAGCACAATATGCCTCTGATCAAACAAATGACAGCCTTGACACCACTTGGACGGACAATCATACTCAGGCCTACGTCTCTGGGCAGTTCCATCCATCACTATGAGAAGTATGAGGATGGCTCCTTGTTAAAATTAGGAAGCTATCACGGTGAGTTGTTGTTGGATGGGCCTTGACACCACAAGAAGGATTGTTCTGATGACAATATGCAGGCGCATCTCAAGCTGGTACAGGCATTCTCGGAGTATTCAACGTGTCCACAAGATGTTCAAATGAACTTTTGCCATTGGAATATTTCCCTGGAATAGTGTCATCCACTGACTATGTCATTCGAGCTCATACGACCGGCAAGCTTTCGGAGCTGGTTTCTTTGGAGAGACCAGCTTCCCTGATTAGCGTTTCGCTTGATGTGCAGGAATACGAGATCCTGTGTGCCTTTCCTGTCACCTCATTCAGAGGCCGTAAATACGTCAATGGGCACGCTGGTCTCGTTGGCCTCACGGCCAAAATGACTGGCTGTGCTGCTATCACCGCCATTTCGATCTTTCAGCCTAGAGCCGGACGAGTCGACCTGGTCTGCAGCCTGAGAGCATTGGGTATCCTAGGTATGTAGCTTAGCTCTCACCACTTGCTCATAAAGACAGCCGCCAACTGACGGGAACCCAGGCGTGTTCATTTCGACTCTCCCAAGCATGAGTATTAGGGATGACTTGATGGTAACAATTGAAGATGTTCCTGTACCCGTTGAGACTGTCCAAAAAAGCGAGACTGATGCTCGTGTGCTGGACATTGACATTGAGCGAGCTTGGAAAGTGATGAATATAACGGCATGCAGCTTGAGCCGGGACGAGATAACTGTCAAATGTACCGTCAGTGTGTAGGGCAGATATTTCGAACGTACTCTAGATGGGTATACCATCTATCCAGGGCCGCAATAAACATTAGCTGGAACGTCTTCTTGTGTCCTTTGGAACCGAGCTCACGGGTATTTACGAGAAGACTATAGTAAAATGGCCTGCTCCGTCAAGCGACATGAGAGCTGCGCTTTCGGGGTTTCTGAGTTTCTTTTCTTTTCTTTTCTTTTCTTTTCTTTTCTTTTCTTTTCTTTTCTTTTCTTTTCTTTTCTTTTCTTTTCTTTTCTTTTCTTTTCT
>SRPV01000896.1:0-12690 GCA_018360135.1 Claviceps sorghi | reverse complement strand
CTTTTTTTTTTTTTTTTTTTTTTTTTTTTTTCAACCATGGGCGGGGGCTCAGGATGGAAAAAAATGCCAGGATGAAAAGGGGTTTTCCATACTGTGAAGCACGTATTCCAGGCCAGCCGTCTTGGCCACCTCGTCAAAGGCCCCGTCTGCCGCCATGTCCGGCACAATCGCAACCTGCAGCTTTGCATCCGGAAACGCGGCCTCGATGCTCTTGGCCTTGTCGTCTGACCGCGCCGTGGTGATGACGTGGTATCCTCGCCCGAGGAGGATCTTGAGGATGTGAGCTTCCCAAGAATGATCTTGTCAGCAGGAGAACAAATGAAAAAAAAAAAAAAGAGAAAAGTAAAGAAAAAAGTGATATAAAGAAGAGAAAAAAAAAAAAGGCCTATAGGGAATTTCGGGACTTTACAAGCAACAAAGCCGGATCCGCCTGCGCACATGATACACCTCGTTAGTCCTGCTTCGCCGTCGTGCTTGGAATGAGCCTCAGAAACAAACCAGTGACGAGAACGAGGGCCATGTTTGCGGTCCGGGACTGTGTGCCAGTGGGCAAGGCGATTGTACAAGGTCAGAAAATGGGAACGAGTTTCTGGGGGTTTCGGTGATTGGGGTTGGACTGGGTGTTTTGTGAATAAGCAGGAGAGAAATTGGGAGACGATAAAAGGACAAGGAAGAAAAAAAAAGAGAGAAGGAGAGAGGGTGCTGAAAAGGTCATGCTCCTCGGGACTGTCTTATATAATCCTGCTGACAAGGGTTGGACGCAGCAGATCCTTCCGGCTCCCGGCGTCCGTTTTCTTTTTGCCGGGGCGGAATTCCCCGCCTTGAGGGTGAAAAAGAAGTAAAGACGCCTTCACGCCTCGTCACGCGGCACCAGTCATGTACGTGATGTGCAAGACTACCAGCGAATTGTATATTGCAGAGCGTAGATATTCACACTATAGAAACAGCACACGTACACACACCATCTATCGGCGGCCAGGCGGCCTCGTCGGCGACGTCTAAAATCTATTCTAGTCAACAGCACACAAGCACGAACAAAGGACATGTCGCAACACGACCGGAAGCCCTCCTCCTCGACCTCCTCCTCCTCCTCCTCCTCTTCGACCTCGACCTCGACCTTTTTCCCCAACGTCAGACAAGGTCAGACTCACAGACGCAGACCGCTGTCAATCTGCGGCACCACATTCCGCGAGGACCACGCGTTCCAGTCCCTGCACGTCTGCTCCATGACGTTGGGAATCTGCGACCGCGACGGCAGCGACAGCGGGCGCTCCATAATGTTGACGAGCAGGCCGGCGCTCACATGCCAGGCCACGTGGCAGTGAAAGGGCCAGATGCCCGGGTTGTCCGTCTCGAACTGCATCACCAGGTGCCCGTTGGGCGGCAGCAGATGGGTGTCGCGCCGGAGCGGATTGCGCGCATTCGTCACGCGGCCGTCCCAGGGCCCGAAGCCGGCCGCGAGAACCTGCCAGTCGTGGCCGTGCATGTGCATCGGGTGCGCAAACGTGAGGTTGTACAGGTGAGGATCCGCCGGGTCGAACTTTTGATTCTCCCACACGACGCGCACGACGCGGCTGCGCCCGGTGCTGATGACGTTCCACTGCGGATCGCTCGGGTAGCTGAAGTTGCCCTCGTTGGCGAGCTTGAGCACCGGCTGGTTGTAGTTGATGCGGAACGTCTGGTTGTTGATCAGGTACTCCTCGTTGCCCGTGGCGTTGACCGAGTCCGTGATCTGCAGCCGGATCACCCGGTCCGGCTGCTTGGCCGGCGCCGCGTGGAGCGGCACCGTCGACGCGAGCGCCTCGTTGGCACAGCCCAGCCGGCTCTCGGAGAAGACCTGCGCGGCGCTCCGGGGCGTCTTGTTGGCCTTGGCGTCCGCGTCCGAGTAGTAGAGGGCCGCGAGGCCGTGAGGGTGTCGCGGGAGCGCGCAGATGGTGGACAGGTTGGCCCGCATAAAGTACGCCCGGGACGTGTCCTCTTTGCGTGTCTTGGCGCGGACAATGACTTCGGACCGTTGGCCGACCTGTGCCATGTCCATGAGATGAGCTTTTCCTAACTTTTCTTGCAAGGGAAGAAGGGGGTAGGGGAGGGGGGCCAACGTACACCCAGAGTAATATAGTTTGTCCTATACGGCTTAATGGGCACAAAGTCCATGGAAATCACCTCCAGCTCATGCTCATCGATGCTGAAATACTGCAGGCCTGCCGATCCGCCGTTGATGATCCGCAGCAGATGCTTCTTCCCCGGCTTCATCACAAACTTGGAGATGCCCGCGTTGCTCACACAGGGAGTGCCGTCCTTTACCAGGCTGCAGTCGTAGTTCATCTTGCCGTTGATGAGGTTATTGTCCGAGAAGGCGGGTTTGCGGTTCACGCCCGTCACGCCCATGATGCCCTCCACCAGAGTTTCGTACGAGGCGTGGAAGTCTGCAATTTCGCAATCGTCAGCAAGCCGCGTGTTTTTTTTGCCTTTTTTCGTTCTTTCTTTCTTTCTTTCTCTTTTCTTTCCCTTTTCCTTTTCTTCTTGTTTTTAAACTTCAACACACAAACGTACAGTCATTCAGGAGAACAGGCCCCAGATCAATGTCGTACGGCTGCGACTTGGGCCCATGAAAGACCATGGGCCCGAAAGCACCGGCCGATATCTGTGCCGTGTAGTGAGAATGATAAAAGGTGGTGCCGACGTGGTCGGCCTGGAAGCGGTAGGTAAAGTTGGATCCCGGAGCAATGGGGCATTGTGAGACTGTTTTTTTTTTTTTTTTTTTGCCACTTATTAGTTCCCATTCCACAAAGAGACGTGTACAGCAGTGTCTTGTAAGAGGCAGGCAGAGACAAGAGGCGCAGATATAGAAGAGAGACAAAGGCAGAGGTTGGGGGAGGAAAACAGAAAAGAAACAGAAACAAAAAAAAGAAACAAAAACATATAGAAGAGAAAGAAGGGAAGAGGCAAAAACAATTCCTTCTCCACTCACCCCCCGGAACGCCATCGTACCACGGCGTCTCCCGCTGCAGCAGGCCATGCCAGTGTATGGCCGTGCCGTCGGCCGGTCCCTGGATCGAGTTGGTGACCGTCACCTCGATCCAGTCGCCCCAGTTGGCTTCGATCAGAGGGCCGGGGACTTGATTGTTGATGGCAATCACGGGCTTCAGGTAGCCATCCGGCGAGAGAAATGTCCTCGTCACGTCGAAATGGTACTTTCTCGTGACGCCGGTATTGGGCGTGGACTGGTGCACCGTGTTGCCCTCATACGCCTGCGGCACCCTCTTGGCGATGTGCTAAACAAGGAACGGTCAGCATGAACAGGCACTGTGACAATGGACAAAGGAGAGGGGGGGGGGGAAGTCACTTACATCCGCTCCCGGCACCGGCGGTGCGAAATCAGGCAGACCCTGCCACGGGGTCCAATTGCTGCAAACAACCAATCAGCGGGCTCCTCCCAGAATGAGAAAAAAAAAAAAAGAAAAGAAATCAAAAAGAAAAAGAAACACGTGAAGTATGATACGCATTTTGCCACCAAGGCTCCCCACCCCAGCCCAAAACATGCACATGTCACATACCCATTCGTCTGCTCGAGCGTGAGACCTCCAAAGAGCGGCAGAGCGCCCGACACCAACTTGGCCACGAATGACGACATGTGTGCGCGCCGCGTCCGACAGTTTGGCAGCGTGCAGACCAGGAACGCCCCCTTGGGCAAGACAGACTGTGTCCTAGTTGGGAGGAATTCGAAGCGACGGGCAGCAAGAGACGGGTGTGTGCATATGCTTTCCCTGCAGCAATTACCGATGCGGAAATGCAGTGTTGAGCCAAGATTCCAAAAGAAGGGGGAGGGCAAAGTCTGGAAAAAGGCGAAACGGATTCACAATGTTTGTCTATTGCTTCCTCTTTTTTTCTTTTTCCACACGGACACAATGAAAGTTGGGTAGAATCGACATCTTCACGACGTACTCTCTTCGTTTATATACACATCATCTGTCCCTGGCTTTTCGGACCCCTTTTCACACAACGTAACTTCCATTCCACCTTGTCCCCTTCAACACGATGAGAATCCTTCCGATTCAGCCTTACGTCGTAATCTTGGTTCCGGCGCCGTCGGCTATACCCGTCGGCTGAGGCCCTGGGACGCGCGGGCTCGTTCACAGAGGGGCAATAGTGAGGCAATAGTGAGGCAGTGTGGAGAACAGGAAGTGCCCTGGCCTGGTGAGGAATTTCTAATTTGGGTGTTGAGGCTGATGGGAGAGGCTGAGGATGGCATGACTGCCAGGACGGCGTGACGCTTCTTCCTGGGCTGATGTTGAACGAGGTCGTCGATGTATTCGTCTGAAATTCCTCGGAACCGGTGGGGCCCCGCCCGCGTTCCCCTCTTCCACTTCCGACCGCTCCGGCCCTTGGTCCCGAGTACGCCGGGTCCCGCCGAGCGCGGGACCCCCCCCCCCACCTTTCATGCTTCGCACACGCCCCCCCCCCTACCACCCCCCTGTACCCCACAAGAAAAAGTTAAAATCCTTATCTTGCATGTACGCCCCTATCGTTCGTGCCTTTTGTTCCCGTTGGTGTGGCGCTCGATATATGGAGCGATGTAATTGCTATCTCAGAGCAGAGAGAATGCTACCTGAACACAAAATGTGTTGCGATGGGCATCTCAAGTGGGATGCCTGATATATGAGGCCATATACTAGGGCAGCGCGGACCGAGGGTTCCGGCTATGGTGGGACCGAGGAATTCCGTGATGTTCAACACATCGAATTGACTCAGCTCGGATTCCCCAAGGCACAATGCCCATGGCTCGCGAGTATTACTAAATCCATTGCGGCCGCAGCCCCGTAATTGCCCACGCCCCAGTGCGACCATGGGACGAAAACATGGAAAGCACACACGGGGAAAAAAAAGATAAAAGCGCTCGCTCCCATCCACCACTCATTGGTGCCGTGCCGTGGATAAGCCCCCGTAAGCCGGGCGGCGGACTCGGACGGTGGATTTTGGACCAGACTCTTTACGCCTACCTACCCAAGTAAATATGTACAGTACAATTCTTGAATTATTCTAAAGGCGTGGCTTTACAGGGGTTAATCAGCTAATCAAATAGCGCTTCGGAAATTACGGTTGCATGGTTAGGGATCTAAAGGTACACATCTACATCCACCCTATTTATATAGGCCAATTAGTATCTTTAGATTATGCAGATTTTACAGCCCCCCCCCCCCCCCCCCCCCCGCGGCTATCAGCCCTTCCTAGGTCACGTGTGCGAGTCTGCTAAAAAGAGGGACTTGTACCTTCTTTAGAATAATTCAAGGGGTGTATTATACATATGTACATAAGTATGTACCTAGGCTGGGGCGCAAGACGATAGGGGGGGAGCAGAAGTCGCCGATGCCGCAGGTTGACCGTCATTGGTTGGACGATTCGTGGCGAGCGGAGCGTGTGCTGATTGGACGCGCCAGATAGACGCCGTCCAGTAGGATACCGAGAAGGCGTCACCTCTGTGCCTGCCCGGTAGGATGCCGACAGCTGATTGGATACCGCTCGATCCACCCGAGCATTGTGCATTTGGTAAACAGGGAGCAGCACGCCAGCGGAAACCACGCTGATTGGGCGTCCGTGGGCGGTCCGCACAAGCATCGACCAGACAAAGTCAACAGGCAAGAGGAGCATCAGCGACACGGACACGGCATTTGTAAGCGGTGCCGCGCGCAAGGCCGGCGAGGTGGGCAAAAAAGCTTTGAAATAGGAAGGGGCGACACGGGATGCATTGCTATTGTGCTCAATGAAAAATATAAATCTTGTCCCGACGCGTCGTTCCTCCCCCGTCTTCCCTCCCAGCCTTGCCCGAAAAACCGGCGACCTCGTTGTGACGGCACCTTCCGATGGCTTCAGCTGTCGTCGACTTCACCGCCAGCACGCTCTCGTCTCTCTTCCACTTCCTGACCCTCTCAGCCTTCCGTCCTCTGCCCTCGTCCTCCAGCCCGACAGCAAACATGCAAGGCAACAAGACGACCAATATCGTCATTGTCGGCGGCTCCTTCTCCGCCGTGGGCACCGCGCATCGCATCTTCCAAAAGGCGGCCAAGACGCCCAATGGGCCGCCGTTCAAGGTGACCCTTGTGTCGCGCGACTCGCACTTTTATTGGAACCTGGCGGCCACGCGCGCCACCGTCCAGGGCAAGATTTCCGACGACCAGATCTTCCGCTCCATCCGCGAGGGCTTTTCTCAGCACGGCGACAGCTTTGAGTTTGTGCTGGGCTCGGCCACGGGCGTCGATGCGGAGGGCAAGACGCTCAAGGTGGCCGTGGCTGCGGCCGACGGACCCGGAGGCGAGCAGAGCATCCCCTATGATGTCTTGATTCTGGCCACGGGCACGCACACCAAGGTCGACTCGCCCTACAAGTCGAGGGGCTCGACCGAGGACACCAGGGAGGCTCTCCATCAGCTGCAGGCTCGCGTCAAGGACGCCAAAACGGTGGTCGTGGCCGGTGCCGGACCGACTGGCGTTGAGCTGGCCGGTGAGCTGGCCGACGCATACGGCGCATCCAAGAAGATTGTTTTGGTACGACTTGTCCTGGATTCCCGCTTACATCCCCCCTCCTTTCCAGCCTTGTTTCGAGTCGCCCAATCGCTAACCGCGGCCACTTTCAGCTCACCGGCAGCGCCGTTCTTCAAGGCTTCCCCGCCCGCATGTCTGCCAACGCCACCAAATACCTGGGCATTTTGGGCGTCGAGGTCCGCGCACACTCCAAGGTCGACGCGGCCAACGAGCTCCCCGATGGCAAGACCGAAATTGTCTTCGCTTCTGGTGAAAAGCTCAAGACCGATGTCTACATCCCCACCTACGGCGTGGTACCCAACTCCAGCTACCTGCCCAAGGACCTGCTCAACGAGCGTGGCTTCATCCAGGTCAACGATTGTCTCGATGTGAAGGGCCTCAAGAACGTCTACGCCATCGGCGAGGTGTCCGACTGCGAGCCCATGAACTTCTTGTCCCTCGAGGCTCAGTCCAAACACATGGCCAATAACGCCGTCTTGATTGCCTCGGGAAAGCAGCCCCTGCCGTACAAGAAGAACTCTGTCAGTAAGTAGCGACTCGTTTTCCTTTCTGTCATGCCTGGACAAGACCTTTTTCCCCTTCCCCTTGCGCTCCCCTTTCAACAAAAGAAGGAAGAAAAGAAGAAAAGAAGAGAAGAAGAGAAGAAGAGAAGAAGAGAAGAAGAGAAGAAGAGAAGAAGAGAAGAAGAGAAGAAGAGAAGAAGAGAAGAAGAGAAGAAGAGAAGAAGAGAAGAAGAGAAGAAGAGAAGAAGAAGACAATCATTCTGACGCCATCCACAACAGGAATGATTGGCGTGTGCGTCGGCAAGAACTATGCTACTGGCCACTTCAACAGCATTCCGCTCCCCAGCTTCCTCCTCACCCGACTTCGAAAGGTCTACTTCATGGACTGGCTTGCCGGACGCGTCGATGGCTCGGGCTACTAGACAAGAGCATATGGCAACACCTTGCGATTCTTGCATGACCCCAGCCGTAGTGCTTCTCCGAGTACAACACTGAGTATTTTGAACCAAAGGTTTCCGCACGCACGAGTTTTTGATGGCACTTTTTTTTTTTTTTTTTTTTTTCTTTTTTTTTTTAAAAAAAAAAATTCCCCATTATACCACTGTTAATTTTAGTTGGTTCAAGAATATCAGCCTTTAAGTAGATGAGGCCAAAAAAAAAAAAAAATTAAAGAAAATAGAGGTGTAAAGAAAAGAAAAAAAAAAGTCCTCAAGTGTCTACGTATTGTGCATCACAACAGCTCTTATACCAGTAATACATCGCTGCTTAATCGAACCACGTTGCTCCATGAATAGTCGTCTTTCCATCTCTCTCCCCAAATCTCCTCTAGTATTGGCAGCAGCCTAGTCCGCTGCTTGAACAATGGATTGAGGAACTGATGCGACGAAAAGGTCGTGCGAAAGAGCTCCTGGTCGTCACTTCTAGCTACGGCACACCCAATCACGAACAAGGGACAGACAAGGCCAGCAGTCAGGTCGGGCGTGATTTCCGTCCGCAGATATGCCACAGCAGCGCCGGTGAGACGCTGCAGGGCGTCACGGTCCCGAAACCCCTTGGTGACCAGGTGTAGATAGATCGTGGCCGCGTGATGGAAGACGCGGGAGACTTTGGCAATGGCTGTATTTGCTTTCCGTTGTGGCTCGTGTTCTTCTTGCAGCAGGGGCAGTATTTGTTGTTGGGCATGGCGGAGGGCCTCTTGGATATCGGCGACTTGCAAGTCGCGTGTCGTGCTATCCAGGTCGTGGGTGCCGAGGGCGGCATGCAGTGCAGAAATACGGGCAATCTGGGCCATGACAAGATTTTGACAGCCCATGACCTCGTCTAGTCGAATTCCGGATGCGGGCCCGAGATCCATAGGGTGCGTCGAGAGCAGCCTTGGCTCGGACCCTTTGGTGACGGAGCCGAGGATGTCGAGCCAGAGCACCGCGCTGCTGATGAATCGCATAGAAGCGACGTCTTCGCAGAGACCGGCGGCCTCGCCCTCTAGGGGGATGTTACTGCGAAGAATTGCCAGCGCCTCTTCTGTCTGCCTTGCGTGTCTCGTACTTCCCTCCATGGCGCAGCGATACATCTCGGTGGCGCCGCAGAGATGCATCCTCCAGGCGTCAGCGTCACCAGTAAATGCCTTGATGGAAAATTAGCAAATGAGGCAAAGGAGAGGGAAGGGGGATAAAGGGCTTTTGTGTGTGTGTGTGTGTGTGTGTGTGTATGTGTGTGCGCGCGCGTGTCTACTACCTCGCTGAGCACGAGTTGAACGACAGACATCAGCGTCCCAGCCGCAAAGTCTGGCGCGCTCGCGTTGTCTCGCGTCATTTCCTGCATTGTCCATCGAACTTCTCTCAAGCACGACTCGAGATGTTGCTGGTGCCGCGCAGCAGCCAGGGCGCGACAGGCAGGGCGGGCACCCGCAAGGATGGAGATGAGCCGATGGTAAGAGCTCAACGCCAACGCGCCGTGGAACAGAGATTTCGAGTGAAGCAGCAAGGACAACAACCAGCCGCGCCCACCATCGAGCGGCTGCGGCCGATAGAGAGGGTACTGAGCGGGGATGACCTGGTCGAGGAAATGCATGAGGAGCATCGACTCGCGTGGATTCACGGGCGCAACACCGAGGCTCGACGAGTGTCGCGACGAGGAAGCCTCCGAGTCCTGGGGAAGGGAAAAAAAAAAAAAAAAAAAAAAAAAAAAGACGAGTCAGCCGTCGTGAAAGACCAAAAAAGCACGCAAGGGCAGCAGGAAAGGGGTCGGACAAGGCGTTTACCGGTCTCCAGCCCTCGGACGAGGACGGTCTCGTTGCAGGCGATGCCGATGCCGACGAGTGTTGGAACGGAGCGGCAGACGTGTCGCTTGTCGCCGAAGAGTGGATAATCGTGCCGGCGCCCGCACCATCGCCAGCTCTGCTGCCGTCACTGCTGTCCTTGTCGTGGTTGCCCATGACCGAGTCTGGGACTTCTGGCCTCATGGCGATCAAGACTGGCTGCTGCGGTCGGTGCTGACGACGATCCGGCCGCCGCGCCGCCAGCGGCGACTTGGGGCGCTTCTGCCTCGCCGTCGTCCTGATCCGGCGCTTGAAGTCCTCAATCATGGCCTGTTCTCTTTCTCCGCTGTCCATCCATTGCGGCTTGGGGCCGTAGCCGTGGCAGGTGATCCGGAGCGATTCGCAACTCGAGCACTGCGGCCGGCCCTCGTCGCACTTCTTCTTGCGCAGCCGACAGGTCCAGCAACCCTGTTTGCTGCGAAGAATTCCGCTCATTTTCGCCTTGGCGCGACCGACAATGCGCAACGGGGTTGACGGCGCATAGTTGCATTGCGAAACGCGGCATGGTCGAGTCATCACTGCCTGCTTGCAATGGAACGTTGCCTGCGCTGTGACGTTACGAAAGCGGTCAGGGCTGGCAGAACAGGAGCTCAACTCAAATACATGTGTGCACCAGGTAGCGAGGTATCGAGGTATTCGACCAAGAGTTTCAACAAAGTCGCCGGGTCACTTCATTCGGAAACCATGCCCCCCTGCCTGCTATCAAGCGGTGCCAGAGGATAAAGTAAAAAGGTCGTCAACAGCTTACCAGTGACATTTCTGCTCGCAAAGCTTGCTTGCTATTCGCATGGTCGCCTCCCGATTTCAACATCTTCACTGAGCAACGGCACCGTGGCAGTATGAGGAACGACGGCAATTCCATCTCGTCAAGAGATGCTGGGGTGACTCGTGACACATCACAGGGCTCACAGCAACAGCTCAATAAGAACCGGCAGGCTTTCGAGTGCCGGGAGACTTCCCGTCTAAAAAGTGTTTGTCTATTTCAGCTAGTGCTAGGTCCTGCCGTAGCATTATTATTCTTGGCTACATCCTGGCCCTTGGGTTCGCCAGACGGATCCCCATCGCGATACAAGTTGTGCTCGTAAATGTAGTTGATAACATCATCGGGAATCCTATACAATGTTAGGGGGAGAAAATCGCAACCATGTGAGAATCATACGAACAAGTAGTCAATGGTCATGTTTCGCTTCAACAGCAGGCGGATTTTGGTACTGCTAATATCATTCGTAATAACCTACATCCTTGTAAGCAGTTACAAACACGTGCGGCGCAACAGTGGTGTAGATGCACTAGATGGATATACCTGGCGAATAATGTGGATATTATGCTCCCATTGCTTGAGGTTTGCTAGAGCTGAACTGGTTTCGGTTCCTGTACGCTCTACGGCAAACACACCGTAATTATTCAGAATGTGATTGAGATCGCCCTCGTCCCAGACGCCAGGCGCAGACATGGTCTGAATTAGATCGAGACCTGCCAGGAGTACAATTCTGGAAGTTTTTCGGGTGCCGTCGGTGCACTCTATACCACCCATGACCTCGTTGATTTCGTAGTTGACGTGGTCTAGCACGCGAGCAGTAGGGATATAAGTTGGACTGTTGGCTTCCCAGGGGTCGACTATTAACCATTTGGATGTCTTCTCGGCGGCAAGCTTGCACATCTCGACGCGATGTCGAGCAGGAGCTAGTCCTTTCTTCTATAGCAAAGGACGCGATGTGAGCATGGCTTCTGCTTGCCCGAGAACCACGTTTCCGCACGTAACTTGACACTCACCTTGTAATTGTCAGACACTTCGGGACGTCAGCACACAAGACCTAAATGGCGTAGGGACAACGGATGTGGCCTACCAGGACTAAGAATTCCCCCCACAACATGGAACCCTATCAGACATTAGCGACGCCCTAACGAAGCATGATGGAGCCAATAACTTGCCGACGGACGCAGCGTAATCTTGCGCCACTGTGGTAACGTATTAGCATTGATTGGCGGTAGCACGACAAGGACTTGGACCCGGACGCACTGCTAAACATCCTTAGATGTACTGTGAAAGTTAGCCCGATCATGTCCAAAATGCTTTTTGTTCTAGATCTGAAACATAATGATCAAGAATAGAATCAAGTAAATTAAATGTTGGAGCTTAGGGGAATGCTGAGCAGGCTGACAGCGGTAGCACTGTCCCCTTCCTTCGAACAGCACGCCGCAGCGCCGTGGCCATACCATACCGGCAACGTCCTGGCGCATACCGGCATGTTCCCCGTACCCTCAACCTCAAGGATCCGAACCGTCGCTTGAAGCCAAAGGTTGTGTTTTGTATGATGAGATGGAGACGGGTGTTTTTACAAAGGGGGGAAGCGTACAGTATGTAATCGGAGAAACTAATAGCTGTTAGCCAGATACCGCAAAGAAAAAAAAAAAGGCCGGGATGTTGTACATGAGCCGCATGCTAGGAGTACAATTGGGTCCCGATCTTTGGGGCATGTGGTTAATCCTACAGAACGACGTTAGTTATTTGATCGATACCGCCTGGCAAGCACCAAGGGGTGGGGGGAGAAAGTCTCCTTGTCTGATACGCACGCTGGGAGGGGAAATGGTAGTCGGCAGGAGTGTGAGCCTGGACGTAGGCGCGATCGTAGGCCATTTTGACTGCAAATGGTCGAATAGAACTCAGTCGTACAAAGGGAACGTGGCGAGGTCCTGAGATGGACGAGTGGGACAAATTGAACACACGGCGGCCGATGCAGACGACGAGCGACATGCGCGGCGGGCTGGATAATACCAGCAGCCACTTCCTTGCGTGTTGGGATCGAGACGTCGACGAGGCGGGGCCCGGAATGATGACAAGAAGAGGCTGGGCGGTCGAGACGTGGAATTTGAGAGGCAAATGGCGGGGTCGGCAGTCGGGCGTGTTGTCGGGGAAGAGGCACGCGGGGTAGGCTCGGATGCGCGGGCAAGGGACGGCGCATGTATCTGGGGAAACGTCACGAGCCCACCAATATCGTGTCTATGCAGAAAGTGAGTTGTTGTTGCATACTTGCGCCATGCGCGGCATTGAGTTGCCGGGTGCGGCGAGGACGGAGCAGATTTGTTGAGTCACGTGTCGGAGTGCCCCGCATTACATCATCTGAGGCCTCGGCAATACGTCCGCCGCGTCTTTCTTTCTTTTGTCTTAGTTTGCAACGCGGCCTGGCGGGTTTTCTTCGACGTTTTGCATGCTACACCAAGGGCGGACGCATTTAAGTCTCCAGGGCTGCGAAAAATTCGTGTGGCTCGACTGACTGTCCATATCGAAATCACGTATGGATGAGTTGTGTGTGTTTTTTTTTTTTTTTTT
>SRPV01000895.1:0-12703 GCA_018360135.1 Claviceps sorghi | reverse complement strand
GGTGGCGGCGGCGGCGATGAGCCAGTTTGCAGATTGACACGAGATGCCAAGCGGACATTTTTTTTTTTTTTTTTTTTTTTTTGGTTTTACGTGTTGATGTGGTTTGGTTTGGTTCGTGAGGGTATGGGGGCCTTTTCCCCTAGGCCTTGGAGGTTTTGACTAAGCACGGGGTTCGGCTCAATGTATCCGGGCGGGTCCGCATGGCAAAATTGCTGGGACGTCGTTGCGGGCCATGTTTTGCTTGGGAAACATGCGGGATGGAATTCATGTCCAAAACTACGATAACAGGAAAGGAAAGATAAGAATAAAGTAAATAGAAATAATATTAATTTCTTCAAAAACTAGGGTTTATTGAAAAAAAAAAATAAGAAGAAAAATACAGAAAATAGAGAAAGGAAAAGAAAAAGGGGCAAAAAAGATAAAAAAGAAGAGAAAAAGGAAAAGGAAAAAAAGGAAAAGAAAAAATATTACCCAGTGGACGACAAAGCGCGCAATGTGGCGACGGACATGGGTGGTTATTCGGCCGTCTTTGATAGCGGCCACGCACGCGGCAGTTGGTCCCGTCTCTTGGGTCGCTGGCGCTTAACTGGCCAGTCAGCGCCATCCTGAAGGCGGGAAAAGAAAATGCAAGAATTCCCCGTGTGACGAGGCTTGCTTTGCGCGGCGGGGCGCTCGGCTCTTGCTCGTGGCATGTACATGCCGCATACACGCACATGCGTGTACATACTACATGCATATATACACACACGCATTCATATATACATGTACATACTACATACATATCTATACACACACATTCATACTTATATACATGTATACACTACATATGCATGCATACATACACACATACATACGGAGTGTTCATACGGCAGGATGTCGTCCAACACCGGGAGTTTGCAAAAACACAAAGCGCGACTCGATTTACAAGGCCGGTCAAAACCACAGGTTTAGAAACCTGAAAAGGCCAATGAAATGCATCCCGACAATCAGGCAGAGCAAGCAGCACTTGTCTTGACCAACAAGTCGGCCACTCAAAGTAAAACGTTCGCGTCGTGGTGACCTCGTGGCAATTTGTTCGTAAATCATGCACATGACGGAGAGTTTTCACGAAACCACCAAGAGGAGAGACGAAAAGTCTTGTTTCATATAAGCTGTTTCCAAGTGGGGGGCAGTTGAAATAGAATAAAACAAGATTAAAAACAACCCATCAGAAAATAATAAAAGAACGAAAGAACGGTAGCCCGGGTATTTAAAATGCCAGAGAATTGGTCGTCAGTGGGACGGTCTTTTCTAAGTCCATAATTCGTGAGAAACGTATGTATGTGAGTTTGGCCGCCAAATAGTTCGTCGGCCAAGGAAATAAACGTCAAAAACAGCGCAGCTTGCGCTTTCTCAATGCAGATGGTGAGAAAGAGCTGTCCGCTGTAGGTCGGCAACTCAGCGACAACCGACGAGAAGCAATCCATGGTAAACCGCCATGAGCTGATTCGTAGGCTCCAGGCGCACATAGCACCCTCAGTAGCTTGGTAGACACTTGGCACCGAGGCCACAAACGCAAAGAGTACCACAGCGGCAGTAGCGTTCCAGAATGGGTCATGGTAGCCGTCCATGGATGGAGTTTGTCGCACCATGGATGGAGTTTGTCGCACCATGTCCTAGTGGTGCGTGCTCTCTTCTCCGACTTTGGAAGAGGATGGTCCGCTTCGTCAGTCCTTGGGAGCATATTCGCAACTCTTGGAAAGGCGCTTGCAGCTGCTACACGGCGTAGCCCCGTCGCATTTCGACTAGCACGCAAAGCATCTGTCAGCCTCTTGTGGTAGTAGCGTCGTTATCGGGGAAGGCCATGTGTAGACAAGAACCCCGAGTTAACGACTAATGATCCCATGCCAACATGTCATGCTTCGCCCTTTTGCTGTGTTGGACTTACTTTCTGTTCGCGACATCGGAGACATGCCCTGTGATTCTTCTTGTTGTATGAGACGGGGTCATCGGCGCACTTCAGAACTTCGAGCCCGCTCTGGTCGGGTTTCATAGTGGTGAACATGGTTTGCTTCCGACTTGAACAACGGGCTGAGCTGATCTGATCGCAAGGCGCAAGGCACAATGCTGAGATATCGCAAATCCTTTATACAGGACGAGCCAGGCGAGAGCCGCACAGGCACCCCTGGAGGGCGGGCAGCCATGGGAATCATGTTGCCTCGAGCAATTTTGTACATGGCCTCCAACGTATTGGCCAGGGGGGAAAACACAGATGTCGGAACCCCGCAAATGACACGATCAAAGAAACTGTTCCTTTTCGAACTTATGGCATGATGGAGCGGATCTGGATGTCACGAATGCCGTAGTAGGGCGTGCGAGTTGACCGAGAGAAGCTGGCCTCGCGTAGACAAGGGGTCTAGATAGAACTAGTGGATGTCTGGGTCGGAAGAATGTCGTTTATGATTCGCAATCTTCTCCGCCATGCTGGTCTGCCATGCTGTCCTCCATGCTGTCTGCCATGCTGTCTGCCATGTTGGTCACATTGTGTTGAGAGGGAAGAGACCGAAGTAGGTACCCCAAGGTAAAGGGCCAGAAAGGCGTACAGCGTGCCGGAAAAGGGCACGGTACGGTTCGGTACGGCATGGCAACGGCAACGGAAACGGCAAAGAAGCTACATGGAGCGGCGTATGCAGAAGCGTGGCCCTTTCGCCCCTCCCAAAGATGGGACAGAAAGCAGAGAGTTGACCTCATTTTTCTGACGACGCATCCAGGTGCGGTGTGCTGTTTCCGCGTCCAGATACAGCACGCAGACGCAGCACACAGCACACAGCACACAGCACACAGCACACAGCATACAGGCGCAGCATGGCGTGGCGTGGCGTGAATACGAAAAGTCGCGGGCGTGGAATCGCGCATTGGTTGGCTTGGAATCGTGGAGTCGTGGAGTCGTGGACCGGTTGGCTCGAGACGTCGTCGTCACTCGACCGCATAATAGGCGCCGTCACGACCCAGCATGGCCCATGTGGAGCCTTCTTGACCGCGCGGATGATGGCAGAAGCGAACTGAGCGGGCGCTAGCCGCGCTTGCTGCGCTTAGTGCAAATGCTCCCCTCGCCCCTCGCCCCTCGCCTCGCGCCCCTCGCCTCGCGCCCCTCCCCGCCTGTCGGTAATAACTGCGTGCGGTACATGTGAAATATCGTCACCCATCCTGCGACCGATGGATGACCAGCGCCGTGTGCGAGACGCGGGCAGGTCCAGCCTTGTGCAGGCGCACTCGACCCGCCAGGCAAGGACAGTGACAGGTTTGATTTGCATCCGAATGCGTCAGAACCATCAGAATGCAGTCGCCGAACCGGAGTGGCCTGGACAGCACAGGCTGATGCTGCCCACTCTGTCTAGTGCTGGGAGATGCATCTTTGCACATCGGTTCGTGCCAGGCGAGGCGAGGCCATGAAGCTGTGAATTTTCCATGAGCGGAGGTCCAAAGTCCTTGCTGCCCACACACCTAGGTGTGTCAACCGTCCAGGGCAGTCCCAGGCATTGGGTACCCAGCCGGAAATAGCTCGGCTTGTGGTGGCCGAGCGCCGAGCGCCGTGCGCCGTGCGCCGAGCGTCGTTGAAAGCTGTTGAGATTCGAGACGTGTTGTGTTGTGTTGCCGTCTCATCTTGCAGACTGGACTCAATCAAGATTCGACACTAGGGCAGACGGGCAGTCAGGTGCTCCGGAGTCCTGCGTTCCACTCAGACACCCAGGCGGCCACGCCTCCAGGCCCCACCGCTCTTGCAACGGTCCTTACATGCACGCCCCCTGCACGCCCCTGCACGCCCCTTCACGCCCCCGCACCTGCCCCATGCGCGTTGACCTGGTGTCTGTCCTGGCCCCAGATCCAGCTCGAGTCCGAACCATCCAACACAGAACGGAGATGACGGATCGATTAGGCGACGACGAGCCGATGGTGATTCCTGACTGCCTTCCCTGGCGGCAACATTCTGGGAAAACCCGACAAACATGACGACCTCGACGACCGGCCCGGCAATTGCCTGCCGAACCGACAACCCGACACAACCCAACAACTCACCCTGACGGCGTGATGGCGTGACGGCGTGACTTCATCCTTCTGCGGTCAACCCTCGACTTCATCGTGACGCTGGCAACCGGATGGTGCCATGACGCTCGATCCGACGCCCCTGGTCTTTCGCAGAGCCGGGGCCGTTGCAGAAACACTCCATGTCCGGCCATCTTGGGTGCAAGGAGCAAGGAATCATGCCAGTAAATGTTTGCCGGGCTTCTCTTGTTTCTATCAGAAAGCAGAGAGGGGGAGGTGAATCCCAGATGAAGACGGTACTATCGCATAGCTACCGCGCCCGTTTGCACGACACGGGCGTGGCACTGCGGTGAGGGTAGCAATCTCGTCCAAATCGCGTCAAAACTCGTCGGCCCAGATATCCACGGTGGAACGTGTGTACAAGCACTCCCATACCCGAGCTATGTCCGGGCCTGTCAGGCTCTTGATTTCCTATTCCGAGCTTTCCGACCCCAACTTACCCGCCAAACACCAAACGGAACCTGTCTCCTCAAGCCATGTGTACCTCTCGCGTACATACTGCAACGAGGCCAATATCTTCGAGACACAGGATCATTCCGATTGGATAAGAATGTAAGAGGTTGGGGTCGCCATCCTTGTTGTCATCTGTCATACATATATATGTAGATGATTATGAGGCTGAATCTGGTCGTGACCGTCTAGCATAACAAGTTGATAGGCTACTTTTTTTTTTTTTTTTTTGAAAAGGCGCAAAAAAAAAAAGAGGGGGGGCCGCAGGTTGACCGCTGGTTTTACAACAACCATCCGCCTATTCCAGTCA
Organism: Claviceps sorghi; assembly: GCA_018360135.1. NCBI lineage: Eukaryota > Fungi > Ascomycota > Sordariomycetes > Hypocreales > Clavicipitaceae > Claviceps > Claviceps sorghi. Next base: position 7,860 of record SRPV01000895.1, on the reverse strand, counting down.
GAGCGCTCGTTTACTCGTAAACTTCTTGTCTCAGCGCACACCCAAGGAGTCCAATTACAAAAAACCTTGGGGCTTGTAAATCTCGGCCGCATGAAAGGTCGCAGCGCAGCCATGTTAAGGTTTACCCCAGAGTTGGTCCGAGACGTCATGTATACACGTGTCAGCAAGGCATGGTCTTTACCATGTCGAAACCATTGTATTAAAATCAACAGATACAGCCTTGATGAGCAATAGGCGTTCCGTGGGATATGTGCCTTGTGCGGCCACAACCAGGAGAAGTAGGTCAGATCTTTCTTGTTACAACGCTATGAAAAAAACACGGCCAGTTCCGTGTAGCAGTTCAGCATCTCAAGACAAGCACTAAAGAAACGCCCGCGTCTCAAGCCCTGAGCCATGAGCCTGTGATGGCTTTGAAGAGATGGTCTATCAGAAAAGCCTAAAACCTCAAGGCCAGTAGAAAAGCAACCGCAACACGCAACCATGCAAGACACATAGATTACTAGCCGTTGCCATCTCGAGATACTGCACCACGTATTTCTGCGCGATGCACAAGGAATCTCTGCATACCACGATTCGATCTGCTCAGAATTTGAGAGCCCCATGACGAGACTTAGGCATTAATGAGCCTCATGGGTAGACTGGGCGGACCAGCCTCTCGTAGTCGAACCCGCAGCTCACGGGCATCCCGCTCCAAGTCGACGAGTTTGATGGCGTCGTGAAGTTCTTCCTCGATGAGGTTGCTCCACACCACGGTGACCATGTACTTGCCCGGGTTGGCCGTGATGTGCTTGATGACGGTCGGGATGGTGATGTTCTTGGCGATGCTTGCCTTCCAGGTGGTGTTTTCGGGCCACGCGGGGAGTCGATTGTCCGTCGTGTCGCGCACAATAATTTCGAACCGGCTCGCGTCGGGCGCCGCCTTGGGAGCAGGAATCACGGCCTGAGACCGGGTCGCAGACTGTGGACGAGCAACGGCTGTCTCGCCAGCACCATCTCTTGCTTCACCAGCACCACCAGCACCACCAGCACCACCACTACCATCCCTCCCCCGTCTCCTTCCCCTTCCCCTGCCCTCACGGCGCTCGCTCCAACAGACGTCTTCCCAGGGGCCATAGTGCGCGTAGTAAGGGGCGAGAAAGTCTCCGGGAAGAAACGGCGGCCTGATCCCTCCAAACACGAGCGGCGGCGATCGGCCACGCCAATGATCGTCGTCCCGGTTGTCTGCGTCGTCGTGAGAACGACCTCGTGTGCGGGTCCGCCCGAAGCCAAAGTTCCACGCGTCGGTTTCGCTCGTGTAGTGCGCCATGTTGTACCGAGTCTGACGGAGATGAGCTCTTTTCTCCGGTTGCTAGTGCTTACTATGTTTTTTTTTAATCGATTCTTGGGTTGGGTTTTTCCCAGGAAGGTTCGAAGCAGGTTGGACGGGAAAGATGTCTCTCATGCAAGAATGGCCTCGACGAGATTTCAGCTTAAATACGGCAGAGGTTCACACGGGGCTCGAGGTGGAAATACGAGGCGGCATGTTGGCGGTTTCCTTTTTGGTTTGTTTCTTTTGTCCTTTCGAGCGACGTGCATCGTGGGCCGTCTTTCTTCTTTTCCTTCCTCGTCTTTTCTCTCTCCTTGAAGACAAGGCGGGTAACGCCTCTTCGCGCCCTCTGCAACCGCCTCGCCACGAGCCAGTCTTTGGTGTCGAAAGGCATTTCCCATTGTCGGGCACCACATGCGCTTTGTGCGGCACGGCAGTTGGCACGTCATTCCGACCCGTTCCCTTGTGACATAATGTTGCGCGCCTGACCTGTGTACGTGGTGAATAGAGCGCGCCGTCCCTTGACCAGACGGGTGGACGGGACGAACCTGTTGTTGGCTCTCATTGCGGTGCTCTTCCTGCAAAAGAGCTTTAAATCCGCGGTGCTCTTATGACAAAAGAGTTTTCAGAAACAATCCCCGGTGTTCTTCTTACAGAACAAAAGAATTTTTGCTTTTTCTTGTAGAAAAAAAAGTTGCTCTTTCTGCCCTGGACGGCTCTTTGGCTGGACGTTGCCTTTGTCGAGATGCGTCGTCTTGGCCCGGTCATGTCCGAACAAAGGCCAGTCTTTTCGGACCCGTCGTTCCCAGAGAGGTCGCGTCACTTTTTGCCACTGGTTTTCATTATTCTCACTGTTGTTTTTCGTTGCTTTTTTTCTTTCATGGGGGTTGTCTAGGCGATCGGGCGGGTTGACAAAGGGATGGTCTGTGCTGGTGCTCCTGGATGGTGCACGACGTTGGACAATGAGTAGTCTTGAGCAAATATTTCTTTGGTTTCTTTTTCTTTTCTTTTCTTTTCTTTTCTTTTCTTCTCTTTTCTTTTCTTTTCTTTTCTTTTCTTTTCTTTTCTTTTCTTTTCTCTTTTTCTTTTGAGAGAGCGGCCTTGGCTTTCGCAGACGAGCATCACTGCGCCTCCCCGAAAGACTAGCTACGGCAGTGCGACGGTCGCGCATGGTTTTCATGGCGGGTGCAGGGAGGGTCTTGGGAAGTAGGTCCTTCCTGCCAGCCGACTTTCCTGGTTCATGTGCTCATGTGTTCATGTGCTCGCTCCCGTCTAGCATGAAATACAGGTCATCAGTATGCATGTAGATGCGATGACGAGACGCTCGCGGGATACACAGCAAGAAGCAGCTCTGCGGACGGAATGTCGAGAAACGACGGGGACAGAGGGGGGAATGAAAGGGGACCTGGCTCTTGCCCAGAAGGTTACACCCACGTACCGACCCTCTTTTCTATAATAGCTTATTGGACCATATAAAGGAACTTTGCAGAACTCTCCTCAGTGAGTAGATTGCAAGGCATATGTTGTAGCGCCATGTAGCATGATACTTAAAGTTTATTATAAACTGTTGTGCGTGAAGTCTTTTTTGTACTCCCCATAAAAACATACCTGCTACTGAAATGCTTCTATGCATTTCTACACGACTTCACGGGCCGAGGATGGGAAAACCACCAGTATTCTGATGGCATATTTTGCAATAAAATCAAAACACCATCTGATGCAATGTCGTCGTCCCAAGGTTTTCGTGGCCTATTTTAGGTACCGAAGTCTACGCGTAACGTTTTGCCTGATTGGACATCTTATGCAACGGATGTAGTTCTTCTGTGCACTAAAGAGGTAGTCCATGCGCCACACCCATGCGCCACGCTCTCCATGACCAGCCTCGCCTCGCCTCGCCTAGCCCGCCGTTTCTTTTCCCTTGCGACCACGTTTGCCTTTATTCCCACATGCAGACTTGAATTCCTGTCGTGCGCAACCCTCCTCTGCCAAACATCGTCTCATCCGTCAACCTTGCCCCCCCCCCTCTTTCGTATTTTGCTATCGAACCTGCTGGCCAGCGACTTTTCGTTCGTGTGTCCGCAAACGCTCCGAGTTCGACTTTTCCACAATGGCCGGTCTCAGCCCCCAAATGTGAGTCTCCGCTCCGCTTACTTCTTGTCGCCCGCGTTCCGTCGCCGCCTTCAAGCGAAAAAGGGAGTCACTTGGTCGTGCTGCAACATCCTGGCGTGCATGCGTCTCAGAGTCGGGAGAGCGGTCTTTGTACCAGGCGTTTATAGCTATCCCTTCCTTTACGGATGGCATATGAGGGCATGGCCAGGACGTCTCAAAGCTGACCTTATCTCGCGTTTTTTTTAGCACCAACCTTGTCATCATGTTGGGCATGATGCAAGTGTCGAAGCGCATTCCCTTTGACGATCCCAATGTTCTCATGTCTGTTCGCGCCGTGTACCTGGGCAGCAATGTCCTGATTGCCCTGCTGTATCTGTATATCCAGGCGCAAATCAACAAGAAGAAAGGTGAGCCGTTCCTGTCCATGCCCCCATTCTCCAAGTTGGACCGTGCTAATACTATCGCCGCCTTGGTAGACTTGACCACCCTCAAGTACGTCGAACCCGCTCCCATGGGCTCCACCGAGGAGGGCAAGCTCGTCACCACGACCATCCAAGCCTACGACAAGGACCAGCTCAAGGCTCTCTTTCGCGGACAGTTGATGGGCATTGCCATCATGGCCTTTATGCACCTGTACTTGAAGTACACGAACCCTCTGCTCATCCAGTCCATCCTGCCTCTCAAGTCGGCCCTCGAGAGCAACCTGACCAAGATTCACATTTACGGCCAGCCTGCCAGCGGTGATCTCAAGCGCCCGTTCAAGGCTGCCGCCGGATTCATGAGCGCCATGCAGCAGGGTCAGGCACAGAGCGACAAGAAGGCCATCGAGGCTGCCGAGAAGTCGGGTCGCGGTGGTGCCAAGGAGGAGTAGGGGATGTCGTATTCAGTTCAATATACGAGACAACATGTTCTGGGGCATGAGCACACGCGGCGTGGAATTGGGCGGCGAAAAGGGGCGGCGAAAATTCAAAATGGGAAAGGGACGATTGTCAAGCTTGGGGGACAACTGGGCCGTCTTTTGTGTGTTGGGAAGGCCATGAGGCTAGCATTGTTCCGTCAAACCGTCAAGGAATAGCGTCCTACAACAAGAAAAACAGCTTCATCCACCACAGGCCGAGAACCATGTCTGGAAATCCGTGGCAGCTCATGCACTTGTGCCCATGGACCGACGGCCGATTTCCACGTCCTGATCGCTGTGCATGCCGTGATGGTTGTATCTTGATTTGTTTTGGATAGGTAGGTAATGTGCATGGATGAAGGGAAGCGGGGCACTGTATTTCTTTCTTTCTTTCTTGCTTTCTTTCTATCTATCTTTCTTTCTCTTCTTTCAAAAGAAACAGTTGCCGTCAAGCTTTGTAGCCATGGCTGTTCGCAGAGGTGTGGACAGCTGGATGCAGGCTGTTGGAGGGAAGGTGTCGACTGTCTTATCGATAAGCCTGGGTCGGTCCAAGTCAAGGGAAGAATGTGACATCAGTGATGGTGATTGAGCGATCTGAGACCAGTGACGACGAGTCAGCCATCTTGCTCCTCCGCCGCCGTAATGCAACTTGTTCCTGCACCTGCAAGCCGACCGTGTTCCTTGGACGACAAAGCATCCAGGCTGCCAAAAATCCAGTGGCTGCGACCTTGTCCGACGTGCTGCGCGCGCTTTGTTGGCCCTCGATGGAGCGGTCCGGTACACCACCGTCGAATCCTGCTCCTGCGACGGTCGCATCGCCACCAACCCCCGAGGTAACTCGGCGGATCGTGCGTATTTTTTTTTTTTTTTTTGTCCACCTTCCCACCATATCGACACCGACAGAGAGATGTGCCACTCGAAAAACATCCCTCAACGCTGACAGTCTTCCAGGAAGAGAACAGGCTCCGGGCCAAGGCCCTCCGAGACCAACGTGATGCCGAGCAGCGAGCGGCCGGGTTCGTGTCCGCCGTGCCCCAATCCGCGGGTGGGTTCGTCGCCACAGACACTGTGCACATCGCGAAGCCCATCAACGCCAATGGGAAGAGGCCATTCGACTCGGCCGCCGCGTCCTCCGCGTCCTCGTCGATCCCGGCCGGCACGAACCGCGATGGCCGCAACAGGGGCCCCGACGAGGCGCTACGGCCCGCGCGCAAGTTCACCAAGTTTGTCGACTTCAACATGAGCGCCATGACGGACACAAAGGGCGGGTTCCTCTCCACCGAGGACGACCCGCACAACTACGCGCTCGGGGCCAAGAAGCCGGGCCAGGATCCCGGGGACCAGCGGCCCAAGGACATGAGCATTCGGGAGTGGGAGCGGATGCAGCTCATCCGGAAGCTTCAGCGGCAGAAGGCGGGCCCGTTTGAGCCGGGGCTCAGTGTCCTGGAGGAGGAGAGCCGGAGGAAGAAGTGCAGGGACTGCGGGAGCCTGGAGATTGACTTTGTGTGGGACGACGTCTTCCATGTCTCCGTGTGCAACAGGTGCAAGGAAAAGTATCCTGAAAAGTATTCACTCCTGACCAAGACGGAGTGCAAGCAGGATTATCTGCTTACTGATCGTGAGTGTCTTCTCCGTCTGCCCTTCCTTCTCTGGCGCCCGTGACATGCTCTTGATAAAAAGACGACGACATTGGGGACTGACAGGCGCGCAGCGGAACTCCGAGACGCAGAACTGCTGCCCCATCTTTCGCGCCCAAACCCCCACAAGTCACACTGGCACGACATGATGCTCTTCCTGCGGTTTCAGGTCGAGGAATATGCCCTCAAGACCAAGTGGGGATCCGCAGAGGCTCTGGATGAGGAGTACGAGAAGCGAGAGGCGCAGAAAAAGGCCCGCAAGGAGGCCAAGTTCAAGGAGAAGCTCATGGATCTGAAGCGCAAGACGAGGACAGATGCCTTTCGTCGACAGGCCGGCACGTTGGGCAAGTCGGGGGCCAGCAAATTCGGGGACTCGATACGCGAGACCAAGCATGTTCACCAGTGGGGCCGCACTGTGGAAAACGAGGAGGGCATGACGGTCAAGACGTGTGTGGATTGTGGGATGGAAGTGGAAGAGCTGGAGCTGTAGCTGTAGCTGGAGCTGGAGCTGTAGTGCCGGGGGTGGGAACTTGGGATGCATACGAGGAGTAGGGCCCGCGGACAGATGCATATGCCTTTGGCGTCATCTCTGGCGTTGGAGGCGGAAACCACGATTTGACACGGGCGCAAATGAAGGGAATCATGAAGAATCAAACCACGTTGTTTGGATGGAGAGACGCCAGAGACGCCCTCGTCGGCAGATGTCGCTCATGCGGTGACTCGGATGCGGGCGCAAGGCGTAAGGCGCAAGGCGCAAGGTGCAGGTGCAGGTGCACGTCGAGCAATCCGGCCCCGCGTGCAACGTGATCAGGCAGGCAGCTCAGGCGAAAACATCCGGGCAAGCGGCGGCAACCGCCGAATGCAGCAGGCGAGGCATATTCGACGCAGCCATTCCGTTGCGATCCATGACGCTGCTGGCATAAGATTCCCGGCACATGCAGTTCATGCACAGTGCCAGTGCACAGACGGAGCGAGGGCGGATCCCAGGTTTGTTTCTGCCTTGTGGCCTCACCTCGTCCCTGCTCCTGCGGCCTGTGATTGGCCCGCCGGCCAGCCTATCGGCTTCGAACAGCACAGCACACCTGGAGCTTTTGCGAGGATTCCCAAACAAGGTCGTACGTACTAGGTACGGATGCAGATTCACGACTTCCCCGTTCAACGTTGCCAGTCCCGTCAAACCTCGACCACAAACCTCTCCAAGCTCGACCTTCGCTACAAAACGCCCAGAGACAACGCGCTTTGCGCCACGAGCAACAATCCCGTTTCCACGCTCCCGACTCGCGCGCGATACCCTACGACTCGGCAACCGACAGCACTGCCCGCGAAATTGAGGCTCAGTCCGCTGTAGTTTTTTGTTTTTTTTTTTTTCTCTCTCTTTTCTTCCCCCCTCTTTTTTCCCCTCCCCTCGTCCGGCGGAGGCCCCGATGAGCTCGTCCATTCGACAAGGCGCGCCATGATAGGCCCCAGCGTTGGCAACGGCGTGGGCGGCATGGAGATTCCCACGGGAATGCACCCCAGCGGGCCGAATCAACCCCAGGCGACCGAGTACACGCTTCAGGGGGTGATGCGATTCCTGCAGACGGAATGGCATCGGCACGAGCGGGACAGGAACTCGTGGGAGATTGAGAAGCAGGAGATGCGAGGGAGGATAGCGAACCTCGAGGGCCAGGCACGGAGAGCCGACGCCACGCAAAAGGCTCTCAAGAAATACGTCACCATCTTGGAGCGGAAGGTGAAGGACCAGGCGGAACAGATCCGGGGGCCTGCTGCCAAGGAAGAGCACATCGCGGCCAAGAATGATCGTGCTGCCAAGATTCAGGAGAAACTTCGTTGTGAGTTTGTTGGGCAATATCCTACCATCGTTGTTTTCTTCTTTTTCTTCTTTTCTTCCCCCCCCCCCCCCCCCCCCC
>SRPV01000894.1:0-12707 GCA_018360135.1 Claviceps sorghi | reverse complement strand
AAAAAAAAAAAAAAAAAAAAAAAATTGTCAAGAAAACCAACCCTAGTTTGCTCTGCAAGTGCTCGAGTAAGTACCCAAGGACTTGCCCAAGTACGAGCACTAGCCAGAAGGTGTTGAGCATCGCTGTTTGCTTGCTTCATTCAACGTTGCGTCGCTGTGACAAGCCAACCGACCCACCAGCGCAATCCACGAGCTCCAATCTCGGCTGCACCTTTCGGTCACAGTCTCCAGCGTGCCAGCGCGTTATGCTTGTGCGGACTGGGATATTCCGCGACCGCTGGCTGGTTCGTGCTCGCTCGCCTGGTACTACGCCCCGGGATCCTGAGTCGAGAGTGGCGGCCTGGTTGTCCCCTGGTGGATGATCAAATCATAAAGCAGAGATTACTTGATCACCATCGGGGGTTAGTGGGGGCTTGGAACCGTCATGCGATGCGGACGGCCCCTATTGTTCTCGTGCCGCTGGCTGCTGGCTTGTCGCCGCGCCCTCAGATTTGCATGCGCTTTTTGCATATATCTGGTGCCTTCAATGTTGCCTGAGGGCTGTTGGAGAGTCAACCCGAAACGCATTGAGCCAGGCACATTTTGAGCATCGCAAAAAATGAATTATGGCCGACTGTGAGTGATGCGCGGATACTCCCATCGGTTCCGATTGGCCGCCATCGGCCTTTATCCCTTTGCGTGCAAAAGGTGCCAACGAGGTTCACGAAAGGGCTGGTGAGCTGCTCAACGAGGCTAAATAAGGAACACTTAATTTTCCAAAAAAAAAAAAAAAAAAAAATGCTCTAATAGAAGTCACTATCCCTTTGGTGCGTATAAGGCTACACTTATGTACTCCCTACCTTTTTTTTTTAATATCTTATTAGTTAAAGGTAGGTAATATTAAAGTACCTATTTACTAGGCTTTTTTTATAGATAGAAAATATAGCGTTAAGTAGCTAAGACTTTTTCTATTATATAAATTTAGATATACGTTTTAATTAAATAACAGAGTAAGTTAGTACCTAAATGTAGCCTCCTGCGCACCAAAGGGATACATCTTCCAGGATGGTACTACTTAAGAGGTAGGTACCTTACCTAAGGTGCTTAAAAGTACCAGTAGCCTAATTCCAGCCCTATCGGGCCTATCGGGGTTTGGACTCTGCGCAGGCGGCTGCCCTTCAACGCGATGCCATGCCCGTTTGTCGGCAACGTCATACGGTCGTGGTTGCCATGCACACCTTTATTACCAGAGAGAAGAGATCGCGCGCGTCTCAAGCATCGGAGGCAGGAGTTATCACAGGGATTCTTGCGCGGGCAGAAATGGCAGGCGCATTGGACCAGGAGAAGCTAGGACGCAGACCTGGCCCTGCCTTTGTCCCACCGCTAATGCAGGAACCGAATTTACATCAATACTGTATGTACATGCATGCATAAGTACTTTATGTACCGTACTTACTTAACATACTTCTTAGTGTTTATGTATGTGCTGCAGATACCTACCTCCCCACCTCGGTACATGGCTCAAAACGCCGGACTGGACCTGCGTCTTTCAACCGAAACACGCCAAAAGCTCCCTGCCTATCATTTCACGTCTTCTGCGCAGAAGCCGCTCGTCAGTTGGCCGTCATGTTGGCCAACAGGTCTTTGCAGTCACTGGTGATTTCCTTGCCCCCGCTCATTACATTGATGCTCCCTGGTCCAAGATAGAGCCGTGTCATGTTGCTCCCTTCGTCGAGATGCGTCGCCGAAACCCCACCCTGTGACATCATGAGACTGTTCTGAAAATGGGTAAAACCACGTTGTACATACATATGTATGTACACATGTTAAACGGGAGTTTTATATTTGGAAACGCTCATCTTGGGACTCCCAAGGTTGCTGTCTGGACGCAGACCAGTGCTGGGAAGGACCTGCAAGAGCCCGCGCAGACTGAGGACGCATCTGGCTGCGTGATGCCGACACATGCCGCCTGCCATGCGGGGGCCACTGGAAAGGAAACCGACGGTGCTAACTGCCTGTGATAGTCACATCTTTAACATGCATGCATGTCCCTTACGTCTGTCACTGAAACAGGATCGAGGCGGACGAGCCTGCCAGGGACCATGATTACCGCCTCAGAGACAAGCCTGGGTCGAGAGCCTGGCCGCTGTCTGTTTGCCGCCATGCAGCTGTCTCTGCATGATACAAAAAGGAAAAGAAGCCCTCCCACCTTCTCCCCATAACACCCCCACCTTTGAGGGGGAAAAAAAAAGAAAAAAAAAAGGACGGCAGAGGAAATCAGCCCCCATACACGATTCGTGAACATCTTTCGTCCAATGTCTTGCCGTCACGTTCTACTGCCCATCTTCCGGATTATTTCCTTTATCCCTTGGATCTCATCGGCATGCCGGCACCGTGCCGCGATCGGTTGTCGAAGCACGGTTTTGCCGTTGCCGCACGGCTGCATGTGCGCAAAACCCCATTTGTGCTCGAGCGCTTGTCGACCAATCACGTGGCGGCGGCGTTTGCGTTGGCTGTGAAACATGAAATAACAAATGGCATCGCAAGCGAGAATGTCGCGCGCGGGACGTCTGTTTCACTCCTGTGATACGGAGAGGGAGATGGGGTTGCGAAAGAGAACAAAAAAGAAGAGATAAAAAACGACAGAACACACACACAGGCACTTGTCAACACGACTGCAAACTGTCCTCTTCCGAATATCATCTTTTCAATACGGGTTGATGTTGCATATGTAGACGCCAAAAACGTGGCCCGCTCGTCGGCTCCCCGCCCACCCACCACGCCAACAGTCTGCATGCGCAGCGAGTGAATGGACGCCGTGCGAGTCAGCGCATGGCTTCTGGCGACTCCACTAGTCTGGTCCGTTCTCGTACTCGGCAGGGCTCAACGCGCCGAAGGATGGCTCGCGCTACAGTAAGTCCAGGTAATCCCGAACATTTTGCCATGGAGTTTTGGTGTAAAAGGTCTTGGAATTACTTACGACCCACTGTACGAGCGAGCATTGTCATGAGCATTGTCATGAGCATTGTCATGAGCATTGCCATGAGCATTGCCATGAGCATTGTCATGAGCATTGCCATGAGCATTGCCATGAGCATTGCCACGAGCACTCTCGTGTGTGAGGCTTTCCTCCCCACGCAATTTCTTCGGTGGCTAAAAGCCACAACGGAGACATGCAGACTCTCGGTGGGATCATGGTGCAGTGTGCCGCATGACAAACATTGTGGTTTATTACAGGCAAAAAGAGGTTCAGTATGTGCATCTCCGCCATGGACGCCATCTTCCCCTTCCATCTCGGTCCGGCCGATCGCTGCAGGGGACCGCGCTGTACATATGACTTGTTGGCGACAGGATGTCACCATCCAACCGCAACAAGCGGTCCCATTCTGTTGTCGTTGACGTCGACGTCGACGTTGTTGCTGAACAAGTTGCAAACCAGCAGAACCGCGTTGCATCATCACGCCTGATAACCAACATGTGGCGTTCCCTCTTTTCAAAAAGGGGTTGGCTTCCCCCCCCTCCCCTTTTGACATCTCTTTGTTTTGCCTGAAATTTTTTGCACACGCTACCGGATTTGCACGCTGGCGCAATTCGCGCCCAGAATGTCTTGCAGCCAGCCACCGGTGTCCAGATTCGTCGCTTTACAGGTTTGCATTCCACGAAAAGAAGGCTCTCCGGGTTTCTAGAACTACACAAACGAGGCCGAGAGGCCTGCCTCGATGTGGTTGACCAGGCGTGTTGGATGGCCTGTCGGTTCCGGCCCAGGCAGATTGCAGATTGCCTTTGAAATGATGGCATCACAGGTGCCTTTTCCAGAGGGGCGTGAGTTGCGGACATCGCTCATGACGCCCAAGGAATAAATAAACAATTAAAAACAAAACACAATTCGAGGCAACCAAAAACATGCCATCGTTGTCACCATCAGGGCTGCTCTGCGGCGGCGAGACCGACATGTGCCATCGAGGATCCAGCGTCGCGTCGACTCCAAATGGTGCAATCAGAGTTCCAAGATAATGACACGCCAAATGCCAAATACATGTCAGCGCAGCCGACAGCGGCCTGGGATTCCGATGTCATGGATCGTCATGGTGAGGCGGCGGTAAGTAAGAGCACAAGGGAACAGAAAAGATGTCTGGTTCCAGTGCAGCTCTGAGCTTCTGACTCACGGGCCGGACGTGCACAAACTCATCCACCTCACACCCTAGAGTTCCCGCCAATCAACGCCTCGTGGCACAGTAGCCCTCGGGACGCACGACACTGCACTTTGCCCGAAAATCTGCCGTGCCATGGATTCGACTGGCAGAAAACCGACCCCACGTCGGCACAAGACGACTGCACCGACTTTTGGGCACAAGCAGATAAAGACGCATACACTTGGCAGCCAAGAGGGCGATTTCTCTTCTTTTGGCGAGGCTGATCCGGTCATCCAACCATCTTGGGGGTTTTTCGGCCTGGCACTGAATCCCAGATCGTCTCCTCGGCCAAGTCCTCGTCTTCCGTCCTTCGGAAACCCCGTCCTCCTCGCTGCCATCGGCATGACTCCACGGTAGCCTTGTCGTTACTCAAGTCTCAAACAAGCATGCTGCATGCTGCGTTCCCAAGGCTGCCGGTAATATAGCAGCGTTCCGTCTCTCAAATCAAGCCCGTTATTGCGTCGTCCCTGTACTCAAGGGGCAGGAACTCCTCACGCCGGCCATCATGGAGGTCCAGGTAAGTGCATGAGATGCCTGTCTGCATCGTGACCTTCCTTTTTGTTGCGTTCCACCTCTGCCCCGCCATTTTCATGTCGGGACCATTGCCATGCCGTGCTCACGGCCCAAAGCGACTGCAGGACGACTTGTCGTGACGCTGGGGCTTGGAAAGTGCCCTGTTGTTTGCTAGCTTAAGAGGCTGGAGGGGCTTGGAAGGCCTGTGAGGCTCGTACGCTGATCATGGCCGTTTGTCCGGACCTTCCACAGGTTGAAAATGCCGTCGAAATCCTGTCCAACCCCATGTCCGATCGTTCGGTGAAGGAGCAGGCCTTTGAGTATCTCAATCAGCTGCGTTCCAACCCGCAAGGCTGGCAAGCATGCACGAATCTGTTCGTTCGGAGCCCACGAGCCTCCGAGGTCGTTCGAATGGTGTGTCTCGAGGTTGTCAACTACGCTGTCCATACTCAGGGTCTTGATGCTGCGAGCCTATCCTACTTGAAATACACTCTCCTCCAATATGTCCAGCGGAGCTATGGCCCCGATGCCCAACAGCAAGCGGATCCGGTGTCGCTCCAGAATAAGCTCACGCAGACCCTAACTTATCTCTTTGTCTTTCTTTATCAAAATGGGTGGCAGAGCTTTATTGACGACTTCTGGGAATTGACCGGCATGCCCAATGGCAGAGACAGCACCATCGGGGTTCTGTTCTATCTTCGAATTCTCTCCTCGATCCACGATGAGATTGCCGATATGCTACTGTCCCGGCAGAGCAACGACGCCAAGCGGAATACTGAGCTCAAGGACCAGCTTCGAGCGCACGACATTCATAAAGTCGCCGAGTCTTGGAAGCAACTGCTGACCAAGTACAATGACAACGACACCGTTGTCGAGTTGGTGCTAAAGATTGTGGGCAAATGGGTCAGCTGGATGGACATATCGCTCGTCGTCAGCCAGGACATGATCAGCCTGCTTCTTCCTCTGGTTGGCCGTACCAATGGCGGCGGCGAAGACAAGGTTCGAGACACAGCCATTGACACACTGACTGAGATTTGCGGCAAGAAGATGCGCTCGGCAGACAAGATAGAGTTGATATCCTTTCTCAATCTCCAGGAAATTGTCGGGCAACTTGTCGCCAGTGCTCCACTGTCCACTCTCAAGGGCACAGCAGAGTATGACACTGAATTGGCCGAAGCTGTGGCCAAGCTCGTCAATACCGTCATGTCCGATATCGTCAAGGCTCTTGACGACGGTCAAGTCGGCGACGACTGTAGAGAAAGAGCCAAGCAGCACCTCCATGGCTTTCTTCCCTTTCTCTTACGGCTCTTCGCGGATGAGTATGACGAAGTTTGCTCTACAGTCATCCCGGCCCTCACAGACCTACTCACCTTCTTGAGAAAGTTGGGTCAGCTTCCCCAGGATTTCTCCAGTATGCTCGCTCCGATCCTGGACGCCATCATCCGCAAGATGCGATATGACGAAACATCCACGTGGGGAAAGGAGGACGAGCAGACCGATGAGGCAGAATTCCAAGAATTGCGACGAAAATTACAGAACCTACAAAAGACCATCGCGGCCATCGACCAGGTCCTTTATATGGACATGCTCAGCAGCCTGGTGGCGAACACTTTTCAGAACCTGGACCAACAAGGATCGCAAATGGACTGGAGGGATCTTGACCTGGCCTTGTATGAGATGTACTTGTTTGGAGAGCTGGCGTTGCCGAACCAAGGTCTTGGAACCAAGAATCAGCCTTCGACGGAAGCATCCGAGAGGCTCGTGGTCATGATGCAGAAGATGGTCGGATCTGGTGAGCATTTCTTTTCTTTTCTTTTCTTTTCCAACCCACTAGTTATTTTGAACCTACTTCAACATTTGCCTCATTCTAATCCCGTCTCAACTTTCCTTACTTTTTGCAGGTATTGCCAGCTTTTCTCATCCTGCTATTCTGCTGCAATACATGGAAATCTGCGTTCGTTATTGTATCGTCTTCGAAAGCCATCCTACGTACATTCCGCAGGTCCTGGAAAATTTTGTCCGTCTTGTGCATCATGAGCATGCCCGCATCAAGACAAGATCGTGGTATCTCTTTCATCGGTTTATCAAGCAACTTCGCAGTCAGGTTGGAAATGTCGCTGAGACTGTAATCGCCTCGATTGGTGACCTCCTACCCATCCGGGCCGAGATACCCGGCGAGGATGCCGACGATGACATGTCGTCGGACGAATCGGATCATTCGGCCGACGCGCTGTTTACCAGCCAGCTGTACCTCTTCGAGGCAATCGGATGCATTTCGTCGACCAGCAGCACCCCTGCCGACAAGCAAGCACTCTATGCGCGATCAGTTATGGAGCCTCTGTTTCAGGACATGGAAATTCATCTCGCGCGAGCCAAGGCGGGCGATGCTCAGGCAACCCTCCAGGTTCACCACATCGTCATGGCCCTCGGCACTTTAGCCCATGGATACTCAGACTGGAGTCCTGGGTCTGCTGCGACTCAGCATCACCCTGCACCGGACAAGGCGGTCTCGGACGAATTCTCACGGGCAGCCGAAGCAATTCTCATCGCTCTCAATCAGCTCAATTCATCCGCTGAGATCCGGACGGCATGCCGCTCTGCCTTTTCGAAGCTCCTTGGCGTTCTCGGCTCCGCCGTGCTGCCACAACTGCCTCAGTGGATAGAAGGCTTGCTGTCTCAGAGTTCCTCCAAGGACGAGATGGCCATGTTCTTGCGCCTGCTGGACCAGGTGGTGTTCGGCTTCAAGGCGGAAATCTATGACGTGCTCAACGCTCTCCTCACGCCTTTGCTGCAACGAATCTTTGGAGGACTCTCGGAGCCGATTTCTGGCACCGACGACGAAATACAGCTGGCCGAGCTCAGGCGAGAATACCTGTCCTTCCTACAAATCATTCTCAATAACGGTCTAGAAGGTGTGCTCATCAGCGAAGCGAACCAGGGATTCTTCGAGCCGATGATCTCATCCATCACCGAGCTAGCCAAGACGCTGGACGGGAACATTGGACCCAGCCGACTTGCATTCACTCTCATGGCTCGAATCTCGGCCATCTGGGGTGGGCCAGACGTGGCGACCATCGCCCAAAACCCTACTGCTCCCACCGGAAGCCCAAGCCCGTCGATACCTGGCTTCGACCGCTTCATGATTGACCGTTTCCATTCCGTTTGCTGGGAAGTGATGCGCAATTCCGGCTTTCGTCCTGCACAGGATGCCCAGACCAAGCAAGTCCTGACAGAGATTGCCGGTTTGGAGCAGGTGATTTATACTAAAACAGGTGACGCGTTTATTCAAGACCTGCAGACCGGGCTGTTTCCCACTCTAGGCATCAATGGGGAGGAGTTTTTGCGATCACTGACGACGTCGACGGACAAAAAGGCGTTTGCATCGTATTTGCAGGTTCTTCTTAAGAGCAGACAGTAGAGAATATGGACGGCACAGGGAGAAAAAGAAAGAATGGGGATAGCAGGAGCCATCCCGCTCGTTGACCCATCATTTAGTCACATGGTACAGGGAAAGAGGCCAAGATGTGTCACGACGCCGACAGAAGAAGGAAAATCATGGATGCCACGAGGTTTCAAAAGACCCCTCAGTTCATACCAGGAGTAGGAGTTGGAGGCAAAGCCATAGATGATGTTTCACTGAATGGACGATTTGAAAACAGCAAGCATATCCGTAATGTGAAAAGCCATGGTTTATCGCCGAATGGGTGTCGTGATTGAGGCGACGGCCCAGGGGCCCCACGAGTATACTGGCCGGCAACGTCAGGATCCCTGCACCAATCGAGGTCGGTTCTGACGCTGGCAGGCCGCTGATGTGCACATGTACAACGTGAACCGTTCCGTGGTCTTGGGGAGTAGAGATACCTGTGTGGGCTGGAGAAGGGTGTGCGGTGCCGTCGCGAGGACTTCTGACGCCGTGCATCTATCGTTTCGTAGGCTCAGCGGCACTGTCCTTGAGTGCACCTGGTCTGACGTCTTGAATACAGTTGGAGTGCACCTCGGTTTGTTTACGTTTTGAGCGTGCCAGGGCCAGTGATGTGTGATGATGGTTGCGGAACCGTCGTGGCGAGCTTGACCAAGCATGTTAATAATATAGATTAGGGGTCGTAGGTGTTTACGGAGGAAAAAAAAAAAAAAAAAACTAATACACGTCTGCTTGGTGTGCGCCGCATCGTCTTGGCGTCCGCATCAGATGATGTAGCCCCCGTTGCTCAGGCTTCGCCACTCTCGCACCCCCTTGGCCTCCTCGAGTTCCACGCACCACCACAAGACTTCTTTGGCCTTTTCAGCTTGTCCGCTCTCCTCGTGGGCACGAGCCAGGGCAAACCATGCGTCCGAGTTGTCCCAGCCGGTCCCGAGGCGCGTCAGTCCCGAAAGCAGAGTGAATGCGCGTTCGCGAGCCGATAAGCGGTCCACGAGGGGTAGCTTGGTGGCCTTGTAAGGGGCTGGCAACTGGTCATATGTGCTTGGCGCAGCAGCATGGCCGTGGCCGTCATCTTCGTTTTTCTGAAGAAGCCGCGGCGAGACACCATTCTTGGTGCCTGGGCCGCCGAGCCCAAGTGGTGCAGACGGCAATGTCTCCGCAAACACCTCCTGCACGGCCTCTGTGGGCCACGTCACGCCTGCCCCGTCAGCGTTATCGGCGGAATCCAGCGCCGGCACGGTTGGCGGAGGCAACAGCTTTTCGCTGTACAAATCCAGAAGAATGTTGGCCAGCTCAGTGATGGCGACGGGGTGGTCCGGGGAGTGAGTGAGAGCCGTTTCA
The DNA here is from genome assembly GCA_018360135.1 of Claviceps sorghi. Taxonomy (NCBI): domain Eukaryota; kingdom Fungi; phylum Ascomycota; class Sordariomycetes; order Hypocreales; family Clavicipitaceae; genus Claviceps; species Claviceps sorghi. The sequence goes on along the minus strand of SRPV01000894.1, from coordinate 3,260 downwards.
AAGTCCGATTTGGCGCTGTAAGGGAGGCCCTTGGCAAGTCCCAAAAGTCCCAACTAGTTCATCGTCGTTAGCCGGCGCGAAGAAGAGCACCAAAAAAGAACCCAAGAAAGTCGTGGGTGGGATCAAACTCACCTCGGACCATACGTCGCCCCAGAGGTCGTCAACGCTCCTTCGCTCTGCCCACCCGGCATCCTTTGTCTCTCCTCCTGCGGAAAGCTCTCCCCATGATTCCGCCTCTACTCCCGAGAGCAGCTTCTGAGCTTCCAGGACCGCAGCCCTGCCGTCGTTCAACATACCCGCCCGGCGGTAAAAGCCAGCAATCGTGAGCCAGATCTTTATGAGGAGCGAAAGTCTCTTGGCCTTCTCTTTCTCTTTGGAGCACTGGACCAGGGGCAGCACATTGGGCGACGCATGCGTCATGTCAATCGCGAAATCCGTCAAATCCGACGCTTTGGAAGTGGCAGAAACCATCGAATGTAGCGACGAGACAGGCCTTGCACGCCCGCCGGACGGCGTCCTAGCATGAGCGATCTTGTTCAGGCCCTTGAAAAAATCGAGCTGATCAGCCTCTGTCGCGGGCGTGGGGAATGTCTCTTCCTCCGTCACCGTGTCTTGGTGAAATGCTGGCCCTGCACTAGTTACAGGCCGCTGGTGACTCCCGCTTCGGCTTCGTTTGTTCAAGCTGTTTCTCCGTCGTTCCTGGCTGCTGCTGCCGTGCCGTCCGTGCCCTCTCCCGGGAGCGTTAGCATTTGCCTCAGTGACCTGAATTGACGGAGCAGCCGCAGAAGCAGTAGCAATGGAAGCCGCAGTGAGGGAACTGTCAGTAGTTGCCGATCTCGAGCGTGGACCCGACCTTTCAGCAGCTGTGCTGACGCTGACGCTGACGCTGACGCTGACCCCGGTGCCGGCCTGTCTAGTCTCTGGTGCGAGCCGGTCTGCCCTGTGTCCGAAGATTGTTCCCCGGATACTTCGGGCAGTGCCAGCGGTTTTCGGCACTGCTAAGGGAATCGACGAGGAGCTCGCGGCTGACTGAGCTGCCAGCGCGCCAAACATGCGAGAGTACAAGGAGAGAAGCTCGGAGCTGGCATTGACGGCGACATCTGGCCCTTCAACGAGCTCGATCAAAGCCAACTGCGTCATCTTGACTTCAAGAATGCTTTCCTTTTCCGAGTCGTCCATGTCGTCAACCAGGCCGCGAGCGGGCGCGCCCGGGGCGCCCCCGTTGGTGGCGGCGGCGTTCTCTTTGAGATGGTCACTACGGAAACTCCCCTCGGCCTTACCGAAGAGAACAGAGGCATCCTTGAACTGTTCCAGCGCACCCTCGCAGGCCCGAAAAGCCATGGTGTAGTCTTGTCTGGCGCTCAGGAGCAAGGCCAGGAGATGCCACACGGGGATCAACGTCCTCTCCTGCCAGTACGGGCCGTGGTAGAGGCTGTAGCTTTCTTCTTGACCCTTGTTGCACAACAACGCTGATCGTACCAGTTCAATGGCCGCCGTCAGCTCTCTCCTCTCGGCTAAAAGCAGGGCGAGACTGAAGTAGCTTCTGATGTCCTTTGAGCGGCCAAACTCGGCAGCCAAAGATTTGCGAAGACAGCGAATGGCTTTCGACTGTATTTCGCTTCTTGACCCGGCTTCATGCGTAATTCGGGACCAGTGGGCATGGGACAGTCCAATCGCCTGCCAGGCAAGAGCAATGATTTGCGGTGAGACCAATGACCTTGTCCCATTGATAGAATCGTCCCGCGAGTGGAGCGAGGTTCTTTTCTCGGCAGGTTTGGTCTGCGGCAGCTTGGAGAGCCAATCCTCCAGCTCGGCTCCGAGCCGTCGAGCCTTCTCACCAGCGGCTTGATGGCCGTACCGGCACAGCGCCATGATGGCCTGGGCCATTGTCTCCAGCACAGTGCCTTGGTCGTCCAAGCTCACTTCCTTGTGGCCCGTCTTTTCCTCTCTCGCCTTGCCTTTCTTGACAATGTCCAGGTATGAGTCAAAGGCTCTGAAGGCCAGATCAAATTCTGCCACGGCGAGGTGTACACAGAAGAGAGACCGGAGGATGCAGGTGGAGTGATAAGTCCGGGTCGCGGCGCTGTACAGGGCCTCGAGGACGGTGCGGCTCACGGCAGCACGACCGCCAGGCCCCAGGTCCTGCTCCCTCCAGCCTCTGCCGCACAGGATGTTCCAGTTTGCCATGACGCGTCTCACAAAGTCCTCGACCTCCAAACGATCTTCATCGGCCCTAGGGAATGTCGTTTCGTTTAGAATCAGTGCTCGATAGGCAGCTTCACAATGCTTGAGTTCCATTCGGAGTTGGGCTCTGGCGGGCAAGTCGCTTGGTATGGAGTGGACATGCCCGGGGATGTAGAGCATGTCGGTCTCTAGGATTCGGGAGAGAGTCTCGTAGTATTCGGCCCATATTCTTCTCCGCGGGACAGAGCCCTTGAAACCAAATCCACCTGTCACTGGTGCCCCCATGATATCCCAGTATCTTGCCCAGGCTCGAAAGCCGGCGAGGGATTCCGGGTCGTCCAGATTCAACTCATCGTTTTCCACAGCCTGGCTCGACAGCATGCAGAACTCGGTCAGGAAGAGCTCGGACCAGTACCGCAGCTGTTTGCGCACCCCATGGCCGCACCATATTCCTTCCAAGGACGGCGTGACGGACCTAAGAGCCGAGAGTGCGTCTTTCCGTTGGTCGGTCCGCATTAAGCAATTAGCTTGCAGGTAGCCAGACTTGAGGGCGCACAAATTAGTCCACTCCGAGATGGTCTCAGTGCTGGTGGGCGAGATGCCTTCGGCTTCGAGGCTCGAGGGGAGGGCGGTGAGAGCTTGGCTGTATTCGCCGACAACCCAATAAAGCCATCCCAAGCAGACCCTGGCTTGGTATCTGTCTTCGTGGTAATGATTCTCTTGTCCGATGGCGGCCGCCAAGTTCGGAAACCGGCTCGAAACGTCGAGGTCCTCGGCGGTTTGGGCAGCGGACGGGCGTGCACCGGCAGCCGTTACTTGGGAGATGGCGCATTCCGTCTCGGCAGCCAAGGTGAGACCTAAGATGAGTCATTGTGAGCAGCTCTGACGATGGAGGAGTGGAGGAAGCGTGGAGGAAGCGTAAACGTACACGTCCTCTCAGGAGCATGCTTGCGGACCTTGCGGACCAGCTCCGGAACAGCATCCCAGTTGCCCTCGCAGCGAGCGCCATTGAGCTTCTCGATGTAGTTTACGGCTTTGGGCTGAAAAAAAAAAGGGGGGGGGGGGGGGGGTTTGGG
>SRPV01000893.1:0-12712 GCA_018360135.1 Claviceps sorghi | reverse complement strand
CTTTTTTTTGGGGGGTTTTTTTTTTTTTTTTCGTTCCTTCTTTCCTTATCCTTTTTTTTTTTCTCGTAGGAACAAACAGCCGTCCTGTTTAGTTGTGCGCCGTGATTTCAATATTAAACTCGTCACAGGTGAGCTGCTTTCTGGGTGGTTATATGCTGGCAACGGTGTGACAGGCATGTTGTGAGGCGGGTCGACGGTGGGATAAAGGCAGTACTTTCTAGCCAGTGAAGCTGACTACCATGTATTCGACTGGGAGGTGGTCACGCGTCGGAGATCTTTTTTTTCCCTCTTGTGATTTTGAACCGGACAGAGGAATTTATGGAGATGTACATGTACATGCGATAATACAGGAGGCGTAGGTGGTGCCGCTCTCAGCGTTGAAGCTGCGCTACTCTAGACTGGGATATCCGCTTACCCTCCACGACCTCGGAGCTTGTATCTACAGCTTACTGAAGAAGTAGGTAGGTAGGTAAGTACTCCAGGCACTTTGCCCGCTTCTTTGTACTCCATGTCTCTTCGATAGACCACTCTGGGTGCATCGGGCGTAGGCCGAAACGAGAAACTTGGCTGATGCGATACCGTCGAAGACGACGTCGTGGGTGCATCAGTGAGATGGATGCAACCTTTTGATTATGAAAGTCTACAGAGGCAGCCGAAAAGCCGCAGTATTGGCCATTTCGCGAGTGATTAAAGTTTTTCCAGCCACTGTACTCGCGATTGGGGACTTCGGGTCAGGCGGGTAAGATTCCATAGCAGGAAAAAGAATAAAAAAAAAAAAGGAGAGCAGGAAAAAAAAAAACAAATAGTGGTACGACGAGGCAAGATTAGCGGTACGGACGTCGCGACTCGCCATGGGTTGCGATTTGACTTTGGAAGCGCCCGTTGCCGGCTTCTGATGACGCCATGCGGACAAGACGGACGGTTGCAATCTGCTGGCCGTGGCCTCTTGCACGATTTCGGTCTGGGACGTGGCAGTCGGTCCATTATCGTGCTGGGTGGTCGGTGCCTGTTATCAGAAGCGGGGCTGTGGGTTAAATGTCGGCACATTTACCGCAGGACGCACTTCGAGACACCAAGTGCATTCCGTCTTTTTCTCGTGGAACAGCCGGCTCGTTCGGAGGCGAGATTGATGGGCAAGATGCAGTGCAGATGCAAAAACGAGTCAAAAACGACTTGCGAGTCACGGGGCAACAACCAGACAGCCTGCTTCCTTCCATTCCTTCCGATTGCGACGACAATGCGACAACGACTAGGCAAGGTACCTGCATGTGCCTACATACCTCCCATCTCGCAGTGGCAAGTATGTACGGGAACCTGGGCAAGTACCTAGTACGACGTAGAGTGAGCGACGCAGTATGTGCGTGGAAGTGCCCAGACTCGACGGCCCTGGGTGTGTCGCCCTGGCCACAGCTACTTGTCCTTGATCGATGATGAGCCGATAGGGGTTCTGGAACCGGAGCGACGTGGGGTGACGAAAATGCCCCGCAGATAAGTGGAGCGGGCGAGGCAAGGGCCTGGGCTGGAGAAGGAGACTCTGCAGGTGGATCTCATTGCTGGAATCGTGCGGGTGGACTCACTCTGGTGCGTCTCGAGTCCTGCGGAGCACTACTTGAGGTGGGCCGACTCGTGGTGGACGGGGCACCGGGAGGCTGGGGCTCGGCAGTCCGTTCATGTGTTCATGTGTGTGTGTGCGTGGTGTGGTGTGCGCAGACGTGCATGCAGCAGCACGGGCCACCGCCGCCGCCGCCGGGCCACCACCGCCACATGCCATCCAGTCCGGGGTCTGGACCCTCGAGGGGTCGAGGGGTCGAGGGGTCGAGGGGTCGAGTCCAGGTCGCCCAGTGCCAGCCACTCTTGCCGTCCTGCCGATCTGGCCCCAGCCGGCCACCTACCTACCTACCTAACCTACCTACCTACCTAGGTACCTACCTACCTGCTACCTACTTACCTACCTAACCTACCTACCTACCTACCGACTTACCTACTTGGTAACTCCATCACGTTGCCTTGCGTCTTGCATGCTCGTGCTTGTTGAACGACGGTCCACGCTCGGCCTGGTGTTTGGCACGGCCGACTTGGAACAGTACTATTCTTATTCCTTCCATTTCTGCATCGCTGCATCTTCTCGTCTCTCCGTCTCTCCGTCTCTCCGTCTCTCCGTCTCTCCGTCTCTCCCCGTCTCTCCCCGTCTCTCGTCGCCACGCTCCGCAAAAGGCTGCGACTGCGACTGCGCTTCGCCTCGTATCGCGCCCTCCTTCCCTCTTCGCTGCGCATCTGCCTCTCGCGACGTGATTTGACAGCATGATCCTGTCTCCCGGCGCCATGGAACAAGTCCACGGCGTCGACGTGAGTTGGATGACCCAGGCGTCCCCAAAAGGTAAGCTCCGCCGCCAGAACAACAAGACTTGATGGGAGTGCGCGCGCATGGTTTTGCTTCTGCCATGGTTTCAACAAAGCCAGCCGGCATGTTCCACATGTTCGACGCAACTGCGCTTGTACAATGACGACCAGACTGATGCGAGTTTCTCGACTGCAGACAGAACAAGTAAACCCTTCACGTCTTCTTCAAGGCCAACGCCGGCACAGTCTCAACCGCGCACCATAACCCACCCGGCCGCATCGTCGAATCCTCGGAATCCCCAGGGTACGCTGGACAATACGGCCTCTCCACCCCAGGAAAATACATCTCCTTCACCGAGTCCAAGTAATGATGCTGGCATCGTTAAGCGATTAGTACGGTCGGCATCACTAGAGAATAAGACCGGTCTGAGCGGGACCAGCGGCCAGAATGGTACACAGACGCTGCAGCGCCGCAGCTCATGGTTCTCCAATATTTCTGCCAAATTCTCTGGCTCCACCAACTCGCCGCCTCCTTCTCCTGCCTCACCGAATCAGAATCACCATTCTTTGCATCATCTCCATCACAAGGAGCCACAACGGCAACACAGCGATGAGCCTGCGCCGCCTTCAGCATCCCAATTACAGCATCCACAGCCGCCAAATACCGATCAGGACCCCTCCGAGCCGATCCCACCGAAGCTGAATCTCACCAGAAACGCTGTTCTACAGCACGCAGCAGCAAAGCCCGAGGGAAACGGTCCCTACACGCCGGCGCCACCCCGATCCGGTCAAGCTGGGTTTCTGGGCGTGCTTCGACGTCTTTCTTCGTCCGGGAATGGCAGTTCTGTGGCAAATGCAAAGCTCAGAAACGGCTTGGTGGAGCGCAGGATCCTCAATGTTGATCAACATCGCGAGAGATGCAAAATCGCAGAGCTCAAAGAGGCCCGGCTGAGGCGTGTCTCTTTTTGTGTGGACGTCGAGGTGGCACCGATGCCCAGATACGCTGACGAAGAAAGTCTGCGGCCCAGGACCACCATGGACAAGCTGCAAAGGAAGAAGCTTGCTGACAAAGGGGAAGGCAGTGCCTTGAAAAATCCCCAAGCGTCCGAGGAAGCTGTCAACGAATCTAACGCGCAGCTTGATACCCCTGCCGCTGCCGCTGCCGCTGCCGCTGCCGATCCAGCCACTGAGGACATTGTGGAAAAAGTCGGCCATACAGATCACAGTGTCGCCAATGACTCAGTTCCTGCTGCTTCTGAAAAGGAAAAGAGCAAAAAGAAAGAGAAGAAGAAGAGGAGCGAGGAAGAGCGCAAGGCTAGGAAAGAAAAGCGTCGACGACTCGCCGAAGACAATGGTTCGATTCCGATTGAAATTCGCTACGATAGCACCGACTCCTCGTCGGAAGCGCGCAGCGCCACCGCGACGCCCACGCCATCGTCGCCATCGTCATCGTCTCATCCGACGACAAATCCGGTCAGAATATATCGTCGGTGTTGTCAACTTCGCGAAACGCCCATCCTTAAGAAGGTCACCGAGCAGTTGATGGACAGCTCCAACGCGAATGCAACGACGGGTACGGTGACCAAGCTAGATTTGACAGACTACTACCTGCAACTTCCTGATCTCGTCACCCTGGGCGACTATCTCGCCGTGGTCCCAGTCAAAGAGGTCATTTTGGAGAACAGCGGACTGCATGATGAGGGATTACGGGTCATTCTCGCGGGGTTGCTAGCAGTCAAGATGCCGTCGTCAACGCCGCGGTCTAAGAAGGCAAAGCGTGAGGGTGGCGAGTCCCAGAGTGGAGGAGTGGTGGAACGTCTGGTCCTCAAAAACAACAAACTGGGACCTGACGGGTGGAAACACATTTCACTCTTCCTTTACAAGTGTCGGTCTCTCAAGAATTTGGACATCTCCTTGATCCCCTTTCCGCGACAGGCGCCAGCAACCAAGACGGGAGGGTCTCTGCCTAACGGCGTCCAGATTCCTCGATCAATATCCGATGTTTTTGCCACGGCCGTGGCCGAGCGGCTGGGTGGGTCAACGTTGGAGATGGTGAATATGGGGGAGACGGAACCCAGCATGGAACAGCTTGGCCTGATTATCGACGGCATGATCAGGTGCGGCGTTCGAAGACTCGGCCTCGCGCACAACGCGCTCGACGCCGAGGGCATCCAGCACGTCGTGAGATACCTGGAAGCCGGGGTATGCGAAGGCCTCGATCTCGGCGGAAACGACCTCGGCGGGCATGTGGAAACCCTGGCGAGGTGCCTGGACGGGAACCACCTGATTTGGGCACTGAGTCTGGCGAACTGTGGCCTCACGCCGTCAGGTCTCAGCAAGATGCTGCCGGCACTGTCCAAGCTGTCCAACTTTCGGTTCATCGACCTGTCCAACAACCAGGACCTCTTTCAGTCGAAGCCGAGTGCTCTCGGCCTGCTGAGACGATATTTGCCAAAGATGAATCAGCTGAAGCGATTCCATCTGCAAGACGTTGACCTGAGCGCGGAGCAAGCCATTGCGCTTGTCGAGATCTTGCCCGAGGTGCGCAATCTGGCGCACGTCAACCTCCTGGGCAATAAGGAGCTTGTGCAGCTGGCCAATGCCAAGACTGAAGAGGCACAGGAAGAGGCTTGCGCGTTGTATGCCTCGCTCATGGCTGCTGCCAGAATCTCCAGAAGCCTCGTTTGCGTTGACATTGAGGTTCCGCAGGAAGATGCCGGCGAAATCGTCAAGGCCATGGCGAAGCAAGTGGTGGCATACTGCCTGCGCAATATGGAACGTATGCCGGATGCCAACATTGCTTCTTCTTCTTCTTCTTCTTCTTCGTCCTCCCCTTGTTCGGCCGGGGCCGAGGCCATGTCCGAGACGGCGCAAAGTGAGACGGAGCCCGCATACCCCGAGGTGCTCGTTCGTCTGGTGGGGCCTGGTGTGCTGGTCAAGGATGGTGATGATGATGATGATGATGATGATGATGATGATAATGATAATAATGATGGTGGTGGTGGTGGTGGTGGTGGTGGTGGTGGTGGCTCAGCGGCAGACAATCACGAAGACGCGCCGGACGGGGACTACGTCATCGGAGGCACCGGCGTGGTGAAGGCACTGGCATGCTGCCTCAAGAACAGAAGCGACGACTGGCGGCGACCGTCTGCGGATCTTACCAACGACGTGGAGGCGGGCAGCGACGGGGCTGGGATGGCGCGAGCGGGCAAAGCCAAGGACATGTCGAAGCACCTGCTGGCGGGGGCGCGAAAGATTCGGCATCGACTGCAACCGGCTCTGAACAAGGCTCGGACGGAGGGCGGCGACGAGATGACTCTGCGCAAGCTCGTATTCCTCGACGAGACGCTGCAGGGCATCATCAAGCGCTTCGAGGATGAGTTTCCGGACACGAGAGAAGCGAGCTCATCAGGCGGGGACGAGGGCAACAACAATGGCAGCGGCGGCGGCAGCAGCAGCAGCACCACCGCCGCCGCCGCCGCCACCGCCACCACGACGACGACGACGGATCACAACGACCTCGTCAAGGTGTTGTCCGAATCGAGCAGCGATGAAGCGGCACAGGCACACACGGCGGGGCGTAAGACGGAAGCAGCGGGGCTGGTGTCGTCGGACCTGGAAGACGAAGCAGACACGCACGCGACCGAGGGCCCTCTGCGGACCAACTCGATGCTGTCGCGCGAGTTGGCCGAGGAAGAAGGACGGATCCACCGGGTGGCGCATCGGTTCCGGGCCGGGCTGGTGGACCGGGAGCAGTTCAACGAGGTCATGAGCGCGATGGACGACATTGGGGCCGAGGCCAAGCACACGCAGATGCTGGCGCAGATGGCGGACGACTTTGGCGGCGAGCTCCTGGACAAGGTCAAGGAGAAGGGCGTGGTGCGGGCGTTCAAGGAAGACAAGGACGTGCTGTTCCGGACCGTGAGGGAACACGATCCGGAGTACTGGGCGCGGTTCCTCGAGGCGCAGCATAAGGCGCGGGAGAATATGGCGGCCGCGGCGTCGGACTAGGACGGGAGGGGGTTGTGGAGGATGTAGAGGATGTAGAGGATGGGTAGAGTGTATGTATACCGTGGCAGTATCAGTATTCAAAGTGTCTATTGTATCCCGAGTGTACATGCGCGTGGCAGTATCCAGGATCTAGGTGTAAATTGTGCAGCCCAGTATCAAGTGTATCGTGGCAGTATGAGTACCTATGTAAGTGTCTATTGCATCCCACATATACGTGGCAGTACCCAGTATTGAAGTGTAAATCATGCAGTATCTCCTCTCCAGTGTACATCATAGCAGTATCCAGTATCCACGTGTCCAATGTATCCCAAGCGCATACATACGTGGCGCCATCCAGTCCAAGTCTACGCGTGCAGTATCTAGAATCAAGTGCATCGCGGCAGTATCCAACGTCTTCATACCCAGCACCCGTCAGGCAGTACCCACCATCCCAGGTGCACCATCCCATCCCAGACGACCGGGTCCGTCCCAGTCGTCCACAAACGCACCCGACACAACCGCTCTCGAAATCCCCCATCCCCTTGGTGCCCAGAAGGCTACAATCGCGTACCGACCCACTTATCTGTCCAATGAAAATGCTGTATAGAAAGTACATTGTGCACACACTAATTTACGGGGCAGAGCAGGTACTGCGCTACAAAGCGCTACATAGTATAGCGATTAAAAATAGCTAAAGAGCAAGTATTGAAAAGTAGCCTAAATCTATCCAATAAGCTACTGCTAAAAAGTGGGGGGTACGTGGGTGTAGCCTTCTGGGCACCAAGGGGATATAAACCGCCCGCAGGCTCATGGGCAAGTGCCAAAAGATATTTCCTCGACAACAGCCCTTTGCACCCTTTCAAAAAGAAAGAGAAAAAGAAAAAGAAAGAGAAAGAGAAAGAGAAAGAGAAAGAGAAAAAGAAAAAGAACAATGCTCCGCTTCGCATACGCGCGCTCGCTGCGACAAGCCCCGCGACGATTCTACTCGGCCAGACCAGACGCCGAGCCCGCGGAATTCACGGCCGAGAAGCCCACCTCGAATACCACCAAGCTGTTCGTTTTTTCTTTCTTTCCCCTGCGCCCTGACGGCAGGTCCTCGTCAAGGCCGCGTGCTAACCAGACAGCGTCGTGGCCGGTTTGACGGTCCTCGTGGCCGGGGTGTATGCCGTCGCGGCGGGCACACCCGGGGAGGCGGCCAAGACGGCTGTCGCGACGGACCCGGAGGGCAAGCGGGAATTCATGCCGCCGCATGGGGGCCGCGAGGCGAGGAGCGGGAGGTGACGTGTTGGGATGGGCTGACGAGGCGTGGGGTTGGAATGGGAAAAGGGAAGAAGGGAAGAAGGGAAAAGGGGCAGGGGGCCATGAGCGACGGTAGTAATACCTGATGTTTATTTATAAATAAAAAGCATGCTTTACTATCGAACCTTTAGATAAAAGTAGTACTACCTAATTATGTATTTATAAATAAAAAGTATGCCATACTATTAAACCTTGGATAAAAGTAGTACTTCTTAATCTTTATTTATAAATAAAGCATGCCTTACTATCCATCCTTTAGATAAAAGTAGTACCACCTGAATTTATTGACAAATAAAAGCATGCCTTGCCATCGAACCTTTGGACAACAGCAGTACTACCGAATTTATCCCCCCAGACAATAACTAGTCCAAGACATGCAATGCGTCCCTCGTACAGTCATCGACCAGTCCGCCGCCCCCGGCACCGACGTCACAGGACTAAATGTCCTCCTCGTCAACATCATACAGCGCCTCCGCATCAGCCGCCGAGGTCGTCCTGTAGCCGAAAACGCCAGACCCGGCAAAGTACGCCCAAATAAGCCACTCCTTGAGCCAGAGCCCCCACGGCCCCGTCGCCCGGCGCATCCTGCCCGCCGAGGCGGCCCGCCCGGCAATCTCCTCGACACGGGGCCGTCGGATGCGGTCGTAGGCCGCAAACGCGTCCGGCAGCGGCCGGCTCGGGTCTCGCAGCAGGCGCGCCAGCAGGAAGATGTCCTCGAGGGCCTGCGAGACGCCCTGCCCGGCGTGGGGCTGCATGGCGTGGGCGGCGTCGCCGACGAGGACGCAGCGGCCCCTGTGCCAGCTTCTTCCCGGCGGCAGCTTGTACACCGGGTAGAAGCCGACCGAGTGCGTCTCGGCGACGAGCACGCGCACCGTGTCTGCCCACGGGTTCCGGGCGGGCCCCAGCATCTGCAGGGCGTTTTTGCGAAAGTCGGCCACCTCGTCGGCCCGCGTGAGCTCCCACCCGTCGCGCGTGTCTCCGTCGGCGGGCAGCGCCACCTCCTTGGACATGCCCCAGAAGAGCTCCTCGCCCTGGGCCGCGCAGCAGACGACGCCGAGGGCGCCGGCCGTGGTCAGCGTCCCGTTGGTGCCCCTGAGCTGCGACGCCATCGACGCCGGCAGGTCCTTGGGCCGGGGGATGATGGCGCCGATGCCCGAGAGCCCGCTGTATTCCGGCTCCTGCTCGGCATCGACGTACTGCCTCCGCACCGCAGAGTGGATGCCGTCGCAGCCCAGCACCAGGTCGGCCTCGTCCGTGCTGCCATCCTCAAACGTCACCTTGACGCCGTCGGCCGACTCTTGGACCGCGACCAGCTTCTTGCCGTAGTGGATGGGGATGTTGGCCTTTTCGGCCGCCGCGAGAAGCACCCGGACGAGCTCGATGCGCTTGATGCGCAGCGGGCCGAACCCCCCGTTGCGCTCCTTGACGCCCGCGGCCGAGTCGTACGACGCGAGCACACCGCTGCGGAGAGAGCGGATCGTGATTGTGGCACAGCTGCTGCCGCGGGACACCAGTTCATCGTGGACGCCGAGTCGGTGGAACAGCCTCATGCCGTTGGGCGCAGTGGCGACGGCGCCCCCGAGCGTTCTGGGCTCGGCATGAAGCTCGTACACCGTGGCAGAAATGTCCGTCGTTTGGTGCAGTCGGAGCGCGGCCGAGATGCCGGCGGGGCCTCCGCCGATGATGATGGCCTTGACGTCGTGAGTGTGAGGCGACGCCGCTTTGGCATGGTTTGGCCTTGGGGGAATCGGACTCACTTTTCTCATGTTGGCCTTGGGGAATTTGCATGCAATGAACTCGAAACTCGAAACTCGAAACTCGAAACTCGAGTGGATCAAGGCGGCTCCCGTGTGTCTTGTCCTGCGTCCAGCAGACCGGACAGACACTCATTCTCCTTTCTCCTTGTCGCTTATATATTGCTTGTGAAGATGACGTCGCGCCCGAGGGCCGCGGGATGAATTACCCTCTTCGGTTAGTCCCGGATTCTGGCGGACGGATCCCGGAAGCTCGAGGCTGAGGCTGGCACGCCGCATTTAGACTCTGCCCGCGGCCCGCGGCCCGCGGCCTTCCTCCCCCGCGACATCCGTTTTAAAGAAGAAGGGCGAAAAAATAGAAAGAAAAAAAGAAAGAAAGAAAGAAAGAAAAATAAAACGCCCGCAACCTGGCCATGATGCATCGGTGGGGCCGAGCGACGCTGGCATGCCGGCCGTGTCGAGAGAAAAAGCGCCGCTGCGACAAGAAGCAGCCGTGCTCGAGCTGCGCTCTGCGAAGCATCGACTGTGAATACTCCAAACGAAGCCAGCGCTCCGGCTCCGTACTGCCAGACTTGCGGCAGGCGCCACACGCTCCGCCTCGCCACGTCTCCGCCGCGCCTCTGGTCTCGTCTCGACAGGACGACGCGTCGGCAGCTTCGCTGTGAGTAGCATCTGCCCCTCGGCGCAATCTATTCTTTCGTCGGTGCTGCCTCCTAACTGCGAAACATCGCTTGTCACAGAGACCCCGCCGAGATACGAGGACGGCTGGAGCGGCTGGAAGAAGCAGTATTCCGCAAGGCGGGCCAGGTTTCTGCCTCCTGTCATCATGGGACGACAACCCCTTGGTATAGACCGCAGCGAGGTACGCTCCCTCGCTCGCAGCCAGGCTGTTTGCTCGTTGACCTTCCCATGCGCTGATGTGCTCGATACGCGGTGCAGAGCATACCGCATACAGACATCACCTCGTGAGCCAAAACGAGGCCGACCGAGCCAGGGAAGCAGACTCGAATGCATCGACGCTGAGTCTGGTCAAGAACCTTCCCCCGCTGGACGAAGCACGCATCTTATTCCATCATTACGCCAACACTGTGCGCCCCGGTTGTGGTCTTCTGCACATGCCCTCCTGTCGGGACACCCTCGAGCAGACGTACCAGACTCTAGGGCAAAAGGAGAGTCTGCCAAGTACAGAAAGCCTTCTTCTGCTCTTCAGCATCTTTGCCGGTGCCTCGTTCATGTGGTCGCCCGGTCTCCTGGCCCAGTTGGGCTCAACACGGGCTGAAGAAGCAAGAGCAGCCCTGGCAAGCTACACACGGCTGGCCATGTCCATCATCGACAGTAATGAGAGGCCGCTGAAACCGTCTTCCCTGGCCCTTGCTGCCATGACGAGCCTCAACTTTGTGACGGGGCAGTCGCGAGGACTAGCCTACAGCGCGGCGACGCTCAGAATGAAATGCATCGTCATGGCACAGTCGCTGCGTCTCGGCAGCTTAGACACAGCCAAGCGGACGGCGGAGAGGAGGCGCAAAGGCTATGATGTGATTGAGATGGAGCTTCAGCGGAGAGTATGGTGGTACCTGGTTGCGGGGGATTGGTGAGCTGAGCGTCCAACCTTTGTCTTTTCTTTCCGTCCTTTTCTCGTCTCTTCTTCTTGGCACTAATCGCCACAGGTTGTGCGCGTCCTCTGGCGGTCCCAACGAAGGCACCTATTTGTTCCATCCCAAGCACATGAATGTCCGGTTACCCATGAACCTGGAGGACGAGGACCTGACGCCCGAGACGATCGAGAAAGACGTCCCATTATCCGTCCCCACATCCATGACCGCCGCCATCTTCCGAGTCAAGCTCTCGCAACTATGCCGAGAGCTGACAGACACGCTGCCGTCGCCCTTTCAAGATGAAGCAGAAGAAGAAGAAGGAGAAGGAGAAGGAGAAGGAGAGGCAGACTACGACACGATACTGCAGATGGATCACAAACTCCGCGGCTTTTTGCACGAATTGCCGGTTTTTTTCCGACTGGATGCCGAGAGCGTCAACAAGTCCCGCGACGTGTGCAGAGACATGCCCTTCATCGCCCTCCAGAGAGTATCGTTGAATTTGGCCATCTACGGACGACTATGCAGGCTCCATCGACCCTTCCACCTCCAGGACGTGAAGACGAGTCGCCACAAGTATGCCTACTCGCACCAGGCGTGTCTTGCCGACGCCCAGCGCTTGCTCGATCTGCGCGGCATGCTCGAGGAGACGGGCCACCTGAACGGACTGCAGCCGACGAAATCCTGGATCGTGGTGCAGCATGTCTCGGTTGCGGCCTTGATTCTGGCGACCGAGGTATCGTTTGACCCGTCTGCGCCCGACGCCGCCGCGCGCAAGAGCCGCGTCCTCGCCACGTGTGAGCTGCTGGACAGGGCGTTTGAGGAATCCGGACACATCATGGAGGGGGTGCAGAAGAGTGTGCACATGTTGCTCTCGACTCTTCAGAGCCAGGGAGGGCAGACGCAGACCCGGCAGAGAGTGCGGGACGACGGCCTGGCTCCGAGGGGCTTGGTCACGCCGAATCCCTCCATCGACGAGGCGTTTGGGGCTGATGCCACGAGGCAAGGTCTTGCGATGGGCCATGGTCCAGACGCCCAAGGTGTTCTGGGGCACGACGCCATGGACGGCTGGACGGGCGATGACGGAACTGACTGGGATCAGTTGTGGAAGGACTTCATCTCGGTCGCACCAGAAATCGATGTATCGCAATGGGATGCTCTTTTTGAAGACGTCGCCATGTAGGACGGGCAAGTGTCGACAAGGCCCGGATTGTCGCCCCCAGTAATGGGAGACAAGGACGTTGACAAAGTGGCCTTCGTGTCAGAAGGCATCCATGGCAAGCCGACGACGGACGGAGACACTCTGGTTGCGGCCGCGGAGAATCAAAAGTGCGCCGGCAAGAGGCGAGGTACCTAGGTACTTCAATGTACATACTACTTTAGGAGGTATGTAAGTAGGTACTTACATTGACAGATACTCGCTGCCATGCCCCACACAGCCGGGACACTAAAGTACCCGTCGTCCGACCCGAAAGCAAAGAAAGCTAATCATGTCAAGGCCTACCAATGACAAATGGACAAGCCCCAGGCCAGAACCCCTCCAACCAGCCGGGTCCCCCGACAGCCTAATTTTGCCAGCCGATCCGGGCGGCGCCACATGCCGGCCCCAAGCTCCAAGACAATGGGTATCGGAACCCATTCATACACATTGCCTGTTTTACAACAAAGGGAAGAAAAAAAAAAAGGGGGACGAAAAAAAAAGAGAAGAAAAATGAAAAAAAAAAAAAAAAAAAAAAA
>SRPV01000892.1:0-12719 GCA_018360135.1 Claviceps sorghi | reverse complement strand
TTTTTGGTGCTCCGTGGTTTCTAGAGAAGAGAGGGGAAAGGCGGAGGGGAGAAAGGGTCCTCATCGTACTCAACCCAAATGCAAACATATTAGGCAGCGTCCTGCCCAGATAATACACTACATGGAACTGGCTCACCAGCAAGACGGTCCACCACCGGGCCGCAGCACGGCCAAACGCCCCCCTGACAGCTTCCTTGAAGACAAGCAGGCACGTGGCGTTGAAGAGGGCCAGCACAGCCCGGACAATGAGCTGCGCGCGCGAAAAGCCCAGCAGCCATATGACGGGCTGCGAAACGCCAGCTAGGAGGACGGCGCCGACGAATGTGCGCGGCACGGCGCCGGGGAAGCTAAAGTGGTCGTAGGTCTGGAGGAAGCGCGCGTGGACATCCGAGGTGGGCGTTCCGTAGGTGAGAATGTCGTGCGTGGCCTGCAGATTGAAGGATTCCTCGACCTTGGTGTAAGGGGAGAGGAGGATGTGCAGCAGCGGCACGAGGTACAGCGTCGATGTGAGAAGGGTGTCTGTTGCGTCGATTTTTGTCTTGTTTCGTTTTCATGGAAACCCCGTCAGCTCTGTCTTGCGTGTGTTTGTCTTGTTCTTTCTGGGGAAGGAAAAGGATGAGGGAGACGGTGCTGGTGCTGGATGTGTTTCCGGGCCTGGTGAGATGTACGGAATACGGACCGATGAGTGCCATGGTGGCATTTCCGCCCTGCCGGCGCTGGAGCAGATGGGCAGGCGCAGTGCGTGGCCTTTTTCTCTTTTTCTCTCTTTCTCTCTCTTTTTATTTTTTTTTTTCTCTTTTAAAAAAAGAGAAAAAGAAAAAGAAACATGCCGATGCGGAAGAGATGGATCCCGTCTCGTCTCTGTTCGAGTTGAGCAGTCAACGTTGAATATTACCAACCAACCAGGGTGTCGGCCCATCCACCCGCACAATCCACACCCCCTTCACCCAAAGCCACATGCGAGGACCGGCCCCTCGGAACGGCGCAACCATATCCCCCGCCAAGACGGTTGACTACAAAGACACACGACTGGAGATGCAGCATCATCCCCAAGCTCCCCGCCCGTCCGCCACATCACTCAACCCTCGCCAACCGCCCATCCAAACCCCCCCACCATGTTATTCTTCGGCTCCTTCCTCTACATAACAGTCCTCCTCATCAACGCCGTCGCCATCCTCAGCGAAGATCGCTTCCTCGCCCGCAGTACGCCCCCCTTCCCGCCCGACGACCCCCCGTCCCGAGCCCTCACGTCTCCAAGAAGAAGCGGGAAAAAAAAAAAGAAAGAAAGAAAAGAAAACAACTGCTAACGTCCCTCACAGTAAACCTCTCCCCAGCATCCTACGACCCGGCCTTCGGCTCCACAGCCGAAGCCGGCATCAAGGCCAAAACAATCCATCTCATCGCCAGCATCCGCACAATCATGCGAAGTACGTTTCCCCCCCGCAAAGACACGCCACACCTTCCTGCTCCCCCCATAACCACAGCCCCGGCCCCGAAAATACAAAACAAAAGGGACGGAACGCAAGACTAACGCCCCGCAAGTGCCCTTGATATTCGTCAATTCGGTCGTCATCCTGTACGAGTTGATACTGGGGTGACACACTATGGCAGATGGACACAAGAATTCCTCCATTTTCTTTTCTTTTCTTTTCTTTTTTTCTTTTGGATTCCTAGGACGAATAGCTGCGTAGGCGTTCTTTTGGCGTGCTTTTGGCCTCTGGTATCAGGCTTGTCGTTTATGCAAAACAATGGAAAAGAAAAGTAGCAACGAACCCCGTTGTAGAAACACAGGCCGTGGGCTGTTTGCTGTATCGTGCCGCTAGCAGAGGTGTCCCGAGGTCGGATCTTGAACGAGTACACGCGTACCTTGCTCAAACGAAAAGCACCATCAATGAGGAACGATCCTGACAGACCGCGACGGACGATGCGCAGAGACATGGTTGAGATACCTACTAGGTCATCGAGGGATCTGAGCATTCTACGCCCAGTTTTACCACATTACCTCGTGCTTATCCTCGTGGACAAATAGAACTGCCCCGTCCGGATCAGACGTCTTGACGCGTAGACCGCGCATAACACCCTCCAAAAAAAGGAGACACGTCTCGACTGCTTTCCCGCCTAGAAAAACACGCTGCTCTTGCAGCGCGGTGCTTTCGAGATTGACACCAGCCTCTAATCTATGTGACTGAGTTCCAAACAAAGCCTCCCCCCATCTGTTCTGCACACCACTGAAATCGCGGTCCCTCCCTCTATCCCTTCCCTCTTTCGTTTTAAAAAACATGAAAAATAAACGAAAAATAAAAAAAAAATTATCCCAGGCTATTGCTTGCCTACATGAGCAGCAGCAGCCCTCCCGGCCAAATAGGGTCTCTCACCAAATCATGATCGAAATCTGGCAGGCTAGAATCCACATTGACAAATATTAGCAAAGAAGAAAAGCGCTTTGAAAAGCGGTCCTGTCGAGGAGGAGAAAACCAAAACGCCTGTATATGTGTGTGTCCAAATGTCATTGCTATGCCCCCTCTTCTTTATCTTCTTCCTCGACTTCTTCTTTTACAACAGTAGATTGGTGCTCTTCTTCCGCCGCAGTCCAATGCCAAGTCGTCCCTTGGTCTTTTCGCCGGCCTTGTCGGGGATTTCCCCGCTCTCGACCCCTTCTATCGGGACGTTGCCATTGCTGTTCTTGTCTTTATGAAAGAAGCCGAAGCTCTTACGGGATATCAACCTGCCGCCACGCTTGGACCGTTCGAGGAATGCAAACGTCCCCGGGACTGTCGCGCCTGGTGTGCCTGATGTGCATGATGTGCCTGATGTACCCGGTGAGCCCGGCGTGCCCGGTTTGCCCGGTGAGTCTGGTGTGCACGGTTTGCATGGTGTGTGCGGTGGGTGCGGTGTGCCGTCGTCCTTCTTTCTCGCCTCGTCCTCCTGCGCCGCGCTCTTTCTGCTGGCATCAAGCACTGTCTGAAGTTCTTCTTGTTCGTTGCGCCTCGCTTGTATTCGTTGAAGCAGGTCCTCTCTTCGTCTTTTTTCCTCCTCCCAGACTTGTCTCTCCCTGGCTTTTTCTTCTTCCTTGGCGGCCGCCTTGGCTTGCTTTCCCTTCTCCCTTTCAGCTTGCTTCGCAGCCTTATCCGCAGCTGCTCGTTCCTTCTTTTCGCGCTTCCTGTCTTCTTTTCTGAGCCCTTCTTGTTTCCCTGTTAGCGTCCTTCCCAGACCTGAGGTCGGCCGCGTTGCCGGTGTGGATGTGGGTGTGGATGTGGACGAGGGTGTACAAGTCCCTTCCGTTTGGACACCGGCCACGATGTCGCCTTGCTGGTTCAATGTCTGCGGAAGCATATCCGGTGCGGTTTGAGCATGGGCGAGACTTGACATCAAGTCACTTTCGGGTATGGGAGGAGCGGGATGTGTCATTTGTCGCTTTAATGGCGCCGAGTCTAGTTTGTCACCGTCCTCATGGGCTACATTGGCTGCTTGTGTGGCCAACTTGACCTCTTCCATGCCTTCCTTCTCTTGCTCCCTTCTGACCTTTTCGAAGGTAGTCTCCTGGTAGAAGAGAACGTATGCAGTAGCCATTCCAGGTTTGTCCCCGAAGAAGTTGCGCACGAAATGCTTGTCAACAGGCTCAACCATTTCGTCGTCGAATAACAGCCAACCCCTGTCCTGGGTCTTGATGATGGATACGTAGTGGCCGTGGTACGCATTGCCGCCGATATGCACGACAACGGCGTATAATTCGTACAGGCGGTCGGGATCTTCGGCGTCATCTGTGGTATTGAACATGCGGAGATGGTACGGGTACACCACGCGATGGAACAGCTTCTGCAGGCGACTATAGTCCTCGGTATACTTGAACCGCTTCAGATGCAACGTCAAAATCTTTGGTAATCGTTTGACCTTCATGCGCTTCTCGGCCTCCTGCAAGCCGCCGCAGTGGTCGCAGTGAAACTTGTTCCGCTCACAGAGCATCTCCTCGGCGGAGAATTTTCGCAAGCAGGACGTAACCGAGGCATGCTGCTCAAGATCAATGGAGAGGTCGAGAAAGGTTTCGTCGCGTTGCGACGCAGTCTCGCAAGTAAGACATTTCGTCTCGGATGTCAACACGCCTTCGAAAATGTCGTGGACCCAGCCGATTGCCGGCTTCTGGTAGCCGCTGGTATGATTGGGGACGGCAGATCCAACAATGTTTTTGACCGACTGCGCAAGGTCGTCTTGTTCTTTCAAGCTCTCGAGCTCCTGACATCTGCGCGCATTCTTCTCCACGCTGGCGATGACGTCATTGA
Source organism: Claviceps sorghi (assembly GCA_018360135.1). Classification (NCBI taxonomy): domain Eukaryota; kingdom Fungi; phylum Ascomycota; class Sordariomycetes; order Hypocreales; family Clavicipitaceae; genus Claviceps; species Claviceps sorghi. The sequence goes on along the minus strand of SRPV01000892.1, from coordinate 8,442 downwards.
GGACGAGTCCATAGAATTCATGGGCATCTTGGTGCATCGAATTACGAAACATTTCATTGTCGCGTTTGAAAACTTCGAGAAATCGTTGGGGGCTCAGAACGCCAGTCCGCGAAGAACTCTGCTGCAGTGCAAGAAATATGTCTTTGAGACCTGTAAAGGTACACTCTTCCATGCCGTAGGCGACAGTGTTTTCCTGCGCAAGCTCCAATATGGGACCTTTCAACATGGCTTGCTTCTTCTTGTACTCGGGAGTATCAGGCTTGTCCTCAGGCTTGACGGCTTGACCAGCTGACGCCGGGCCCAGGCCTATGGTCTGCCGCTGTTTTAGCGCCTGCGACGCGCTTCCATTTCTCTGTTTCTGTAGCGGTGTTGTCGCATTCGGATTCATGGGCGGTCGAAGCGTGACATTGACTCTCGAGCGACGGGCGTTGCCATTGGGAGTATCGGAAGGTGAAGAGAAGGGGTAGTTGATGACGCTTTGTCGGAAAAGTTCAGAATAGAAGAGGGCTTGCACGATGGAGTTGCAGTAGCTGTGGTGAAGCGTCATGTCAGCTCGAGAGTAGAGCAAGCGACGGAGGGGGCAACGTAGCACAGCAATTCATACCAGGTGTTTCCGAACTACAAGGAAGAGATCATGTTAGCAAACTTTTTATTTTCCCTCTAGTTGTGCCCGTTTGGTGTGGTGGGAAGAATTGATTCGGCGGATTTGGTTGACAAGGAAGGTCCTGAGCCTGGTGACAACGGCCATGCATGCAGGCAAGTCGGCGCTTACATTCTCGAAGCCAAAGAACCTGTCACTACCGTCCTCACGTAGTGGACCTGCATGCTGCAGCATTTTTTCCAGGGGAGTAATTTCGAATACAACCTCGTCCTTCTTCTTCGCTTGTGCATCTTTGGACGTTTGGTTCGGCAATGCCTAAGTATGCAGGGAGGCGGCCAGTCGTCAGTAGTGCATCCCAAAGAGGAGGTTCGGCCAACGGCCAAGAAGATTCATTGCTGAGGACAAGAGGAAAAAAGGATGGGGTGACAACGGGTCGGGACAGTGGGAGAAAAAATTGCGACAAAGTATTTCGCGCGCAGGAGGGTTGGCATACCGAGCTGGCGCTCTTGATCTTGGTGAGAAAGCCGGCCATGACTGCGTCTTCTTTTTCAATGCAAAACAGGGTCCACAAGCTCGGCTGGTCTTGGTGGCCGTCGAGGCCTTTGTGCTGGTCCTGCTCGTCGTCACCTTGTTCGACCAGGCACACCGATGGTGGTTTCGTTTCAGCTACTGGGTGAAGCAATTGGCGGCCTCCGCTGCGCAGGACCACGATAGTTGCGCACGGTAAAAGGTCGATGGCAAGCAAGGCGAATTGGCGTTGGCATGGGGGCAGTTATCAAAACTTTCACGCAGCATCGAGCTGAGCATCAAGCGGGCGAAGGAGCAAATTGTTTTGTCAACGAGACTCGGGCGGTCGCGAAGAGGGAGAGACCGTGCAGCCACGGTCGAGAGGCGTCGGGGCGTCAAGCGCCGAGGGACGGGGCGCAGATGGGCCTGGTCAGGGTTGCGCCCAGAACTAGCGCTTGGAGCAGCGGACGAGAAAGAAAGAAAGAAAGCGGAGAGATCGAATGGAGAGTGGCGTAGAACGTGGGATGACGGGGATGACGGGGATGCCTGGAACAACCGGGTACGTCCGGGATCACGGGGCTATGGGGCTTGGGGCCTGGGGCTTGGGGCGATGATTGATGATCCATGGGCCATGGGCCATGGTTGAATGAAATGATGCAATGTGGAATGTGGAATATCGAACATGGAATGAATGAAACGAGGCCCGACACGCCAGTCAGCCAACCCTCTCCTCTCAAGACGAGCAGAGGCGCTCGTCTGCTTCTCGGCATCTGCACCACCAAGGCGGCCGTGTTCCGACCCGCACACAATTGCAACGCAGGCCGCTTCAACTACTACCAGACGTGGTGTCTTCCAAACCAGGGCTAGTCCCGTCAAACCGAGGCTTGCCAACCCCTGGTCGCGGACCCAGAGGAGAGGCGATGTGGCCTGGTGACTTTGTGGAGCCTCGTCTCGGATGAAAAGACAAAAGGCATCCACAGTAAACTAGAAGAAAATCCAAATACACACAACAGCTACCAATAAAGCAGCCCTATCACTGGTCTGGTCGCACCAAGGTAAGCGGAACTGGCGCTGCAGTCGAGTTTGCACCCCCGACTGAAGGGCCAACGTCACGTCCTCTACGTCCGCCATGTCTGGTCCGTCTCGGCCGATTCTTGCCGACTGGGCCGTTTCGGTCCGCCCGCAGCATCCTATGGTTTTAGGCCTCGTGAGCCCGTCAGCATCAACCAAGTCAAGCGTGGGATTCTGTCATTGCCTCGAAAAATCGGAGCCACTCAGGTCACTATGGACAGGTTGAACGAGGTTACACGAAGAATACTTTCATCGAAAAAGTGACAAGTCAAGGGACAAATTTACAGCAGAAACGAGGTCAGCGATCAAATTCTACAAGGTCTGCGGTGCATAATCGACCCCCTCAAACTCAAAACACCATCTATGGTCACGAGCCAACTTGACGAAAACTACACGAGCTTTACTTCTTTTCCGCAGGCGCGGGCCCTCCCGTCGTTGGCAGACCCATGAAAATCTTGAAATAATCCTTGAAAGTTGGTCAGCATGGACAAGTTGACCCAGTTGGCACTCGACAAGTGAAGGCTTACATAGATCATCCACTGGAGGCCAGTCAGGGTACCAATCATGACAATTCGAACTGGGAGACCATTCCAAAGTCCTCCAAATCCAATGTCCCTGTAGATGCGACCTAGGGCAGAACCAAATGCCTCTCCAGATGCTCGGTTGGTGTTGAGCTTGCTGACCATGACATCTGCGGGGTGGGAGACGATGGCGCACAAGATACCAGCTAGGTAGCCGCCGGTAAAGGACACTCCCGTCTGAGCAGCTTTACTGTAGTCACTCTTTTGTCCTGGAAGTCGGTCATAGATTATCTCCACAATGGTTTCGAAAGATGCAAACTTCATCATCGTGTAAGGAATCTGACGGCCCCATAAAGGATACAGTCCCTTGTACAGACCTGCGAAGCCTTCCTTTGCTGTGACGGCACTGAGTCCGTTCAGGGTTCCGGTATAGGGGTTAGGCATAGTTCCCTGCATCCGCACCTTGACGGCTTCGAATGGGCACAGAGCGACGTCGGCCAAGAATTCGGCCGAAGCGGAGGCTGCCAGGTAGAGACCAGTCTTGTATTTGTACGCAGCCTCTGGGCCTGCTATATCGCTGTACGTCTTCTTGAAATACTCGTACCATCCGTACTTGAATGCGCCCTGAGCGCTGTAGCCGAAGAAGGTAGGGCTCCATCCGGTCATGACGCCACGAAACCCTTCGGCACGGAATATTTTGCCCCAAGCCTGAAAGTTGCCCTGGTAAAGTTTTGAATCCACCTGACGTCGAGTCTTGACCAGATCGAGCGGAGTGACAAAAGTATGGGTGAGGCCCTATCATGACGAACAAGGATGGGTTAATCGACACCCAACAGCACAGAGAAATTGCGAAAAGGGGGGTTCGTGGAAGGCGCAAGAAAGAGAAAGAAAAAGAAAAAGAAAGGAAAAAGGAACAAGACTTACGCAGGCAAGCAACCCGCCAAATGTACAAGCAGCATAATACTTGCCAGAGTACAACTCAATGTGTCCCGTTTTGGATTGAGCAGCAGAGCTTGCTTTCTCAAATTCTTTGGTAGCCTCAGCGCTGAGCTTCTTTGCCGTGTTCTTAGTGTCCTCCACCATCGAATACGCCGCGTAGAGGTCGGCTCGAGCTTGTCGTGGCATAGGCTTGGAGAAACTCTTTCCCTGTGGCGAGTTGATTGAGCCCTGTATAGTCTCGGGACGGAGGAAGAGATGCGACATGGTGATTGAGAGCTAGAGCTAGACAGATATGGTACGTTGTTTTTTTCTTGGAGCGTTTCCCACAGAGCGCGCGCTGTTGTGAGCAGACACTGGCAGATGCTGGACTTTTGGCTTCGCAAGTCTCGGATATACGGACGACAGTTGTGTCGCCCGACCGGAGTTTTGCAGCTGGCAGCAGACGGGCAACTGCGGGAAGCGACAACGTCTATCCGTCTCGGTGTCAGCTTGAGCAGCCGCACCTGCTGCAAAAGTGACCAGTGACATCATCAGTGATAGTCCGTCTAGGTACCTCATTGGTCAACTGGCAACGCAGGCAAAGACGTCGCCATGATTGGAGGCGGCAGCTCCTCGTTGCTATCAGTGATTTTGTATTGGTCTCTTGAAAGGCGCAAACGGCATCCACCTGTGAGCGATAGCCGGCTCTGCTTTTCACCAAATGCGTGACGGGCTGCTACCAACACGGGTCAGAGGGCACCGGACCGCGTCTGGCATGTTACATCATGTAGGTCGGTACGTAGAGCGGACCGTAAGCCTTTTATCTCCGGGATCCAATTTCGTCATCTGCCCCACGTGGGGGGAACGCCCCGTTCCTGGCCGGCCCGGTTCGGGTCTGTTGAAGTCGTCGAGTGGCTATAACGACAGGAAGCAATCTCAAACGTCCTTTTCTGGACAGATGTCGTCCGTCACAGCAATTTGAGCCGGCCAGGTTCTTCTACGAAGCGCGGTGAAAAAGAAGAAATACACATGTTACGTACAACTTGGAACAGCCCCGCAGAGCTGCCCCACTTTTGTCATGCCTCGACTCCACGAGCAACAATTTTCGACTCGGCGGACCATCTTGCGCCCCGGCCGACGCTCCTAATACCATTCATGTCAAAATAACATCGTGCCTTACCGCAGCCCGATTCGAACGCGCTACAGATCCCGCTCTCCGCCATCTGCGACAGCCTCCCCGACGTCATGGCCGCTCAAGTTTCGACACCGGTGGTCATCAACAACGATGTTCGCGCATCCTTCAGGTCGAAATGGTCCTCAAGATATCGCGGGGTATGTACATCACTTTACGTAACCCCGCGATCAGCTTCATCTTTGTCCAGCAAGCACGCTGCGCGGCAAGCAGAATTTTGAAAAGAAGAAGAAAAAGAAACTTTACACCAACATGATTTTATCGTCCATCTGCTGCTGCTGCCACTGCTGCTGCTGTAGATGTCGTGAGCTTCGAGTACTGACAGAGTTGTTTTACGCGCACTTCCCTTTTTTCACCTTAGGCTACCGTCGAAGACCTCGATCCCCCTGCTGCCCTGTCTCTGAACCCCTCGGATGCCGTCTCGCTGGCGCTCCTGTCGGCTTTTGAACGCGAATATACCCACCTTACCATTGTTGACTCCGAGACGCGCGCACTTCTCGGGTACATCTCGATCCCCCACCTCCAAGCCCAAGTAGACAGTGGCAAGGTCAAGCCCGACGATCCCATCTCCTTGGCCATGACCCGCTTCCAGCGAAGAGGCCGACAATACCAGGTCATCACCATGGAGACGACGCTGGAAGAGCTGGAAGCCTTTTTCCGTGGGGGTGTGCCGGAAGGGCCCTGGAAGCAAGAGTTTGCTGTCATTACAGACGAGAACAGGAGATTTGTGCTCGGGGTGGCCACAGCACAAGATCTGGAGGAGTTTGTTAAACGACGACCTGCTTGAAGGACGGTTGAGTGATGCCGACGACGAGTAAAACACGGGCACAAACATGCCAAGGACCAAGATACCTAGCGAGGATGTCATGAACACAGTCTGCCTTGTCCGTGTGACTATGGGGAAAGCAGCTGTCTTTCTTTCTTTCTTTCTTTCTTTCTTTTTTTGGGCATTGACACGCACAAGGTGCGGGCTTGTGGAAACGCAAAAGGACAGGACGGAAAATACGATGGACCCCTTCATAGTATTGCAGTATGAACGGCCCCCCTCGGGGTTCTGCAAAGGACTGCGCGTCCCATTCAATATCCCCTATATCTGCCATCCTTATACTCGAACATGTCCTGCATGCCATACTCGTGGATGATGGCCGCGTGCTCAAAGGCCAAGTGCAACAACTCCAGACAAGAGAAATCATTAGTTACATTTCCCGCTCTTGTTGTCCGAAAGAGAGAGAAGGCTTTCTCCCTGTTCGAATGCTTCCTCAAACGTCATCATAATTGTAGACGAGACGAAACTGGGCCCGCTGATCACCCTTTGCGACAACAATATTCCGACAGTAGCGCCTCTCCCCGTTGATGAGCTGAAACCCCCAGACCTGGTCGGCGGTCCAGCCTTGGTCGTGATTCTCGACATGGCTCCAGATGAAGCTGCCATCGCCCTCGACCTCCCACCCACTCTTCAGATACGCATCCTGCACGTCGTCGAGCGAGACCCATTTGGTGCGGCCATGAACCGTCCCAAAGACCCAGTCGGTGTGCTCGCGCACCGTGTCATCCACGCAGCGATTCTCCTGGGTGCTGGTCAGGCCCGAAGCCGACTGGGTGATGTCGATGTGGGTGAAGGAGTCGGTGGACTGGTTGGGAGGCTTCGGCGGGGCCTCGTACTGGGTGACTGAGATGGACACGGTGGCGTAGCTGATGGCAGTGCGGAGCATGTAGCCGACGCCCTGGAGTGCGAGGGCCCGATCGGCGGACTCGGAGAGGTCATAATTCTATGGAGATGCATGAAGCCGGATTTTTTTTTTTTTTTTTTTTTTTTTGGCCCAGCTTGTCAGTGACTATGCACGTGGTTGCGATGACCGGACAAAGTTCCAACATGATTCAAAGATCTGGAGCGGGAAGCGCTCCCGGGAAAACCACCAGTGAAGGATCCTCCCTCATCATGTCGACATGTTGACAACAGCACAAAGGTGGGGATGTGGGGGAAGCATCGCATGTAACAGCGGACAAGGACGATGCAAGAACATGTCCAAGTACATTCTCATCGTTGCGACTTTGGGCCGGGGCAAACATTGCATCTCGGGCGACGTACCACAGTCCACTGTCCATTGAGGTCCTTCAACGTCTTATCCGCGGGGGCAGCCATGGCGACGAGGAAAACGGCACGACGAGGACGTGCAAGAATGGGAAGAAGAGGAAAAGTACGAGGTTTGATTTGAAGGCGAGCCCCCCGCCGAAAGGAGGGGTACTGAGGGGAACACGACGAGACTAAATAAAGTACTCCTATACAATAAGTCCTACCTACTTCCTACATTGGTAGGCACATTCATACACTCAAATCCAGACAAGGAGCTCAAAATCGAACCCCGTCCCACTAAGAGGGTGCCGGGGCCAAGTAGAATACAAGGAAAGAAAAGCAGGCAAGGACCAAGCATCAGACGCGATGGCCCTTTAAAAAAAAATACAAGGCGCGCAGATCAAACGAAAGAGGAAACAAAAAAAAAAAGAGCATACCCCCAAAAGGAGTCAGCAAAGGGGAAGAGCCCAAAAAAACGCGGCTGCATCTTTGGCAATGAAATGAAGGACGCGTACAGGGCGAAACCGGGGTTTCGGGTTTCGGCATGTTGCCAAATCCAGGCACGAGGTACATACTTCATGCACATGTGCACATGCATATGCACAGGCATGCGCCATGTCCACGTACAGTACATACAGTACAATCCTTGAATTATTCTAAAGGCGTGACTTTGCAGGGGTAAATCGGCCAATCAAGCGTTGCTTCGGAAATTGCGATAACATAGGCTAGGCGGGGAAGATACTTTAAATAGTATACATTTTATTAAGGTAGAAAAGTATCTGCAAACCCTGGTCAATACTTGCAGTATTATGCAGATGCCCCGGCTATCTCCCCCCCGCAGGTCACGTGTGCACGGCCGCTAAAAAGAGGGGCTTGTACCTCCTTTAGAATAATTCAAGGGGTGTATTGTACTTAGATGTAAGTACCTGGGAACTCGAGGTTCGCCAAGCAAGGGGGCCAGGGTCGACGAGGGACGACTAAGCTCATTCGGGCAACGACGGCTGCGCTGCTCTCTGCCCTTTCCCTCTCTCTCTCTCTGCCCGGGACAGAAATGCTGCGACAGACTAGAACCTTGGCAAATGCCTTGATGTCTGCTTTACTGGGTATTCTTGCTGGAACATGCTGGCTTTGACGCCAGTTTCATCCGCCTCCCCTGCGCGCATCGCTCACCAAAGAGAGCGGCTGCCCATCGATGCAGACATGCAGACATGCAGACATGCAGACCTACCGGCGAGACAGGGACGCACTGATGCAATGACGCACGACTGTCTGACGAACGCATGACATCCCAGCCATGACACCATTGAACCCCCGAATCCTCCACGTTCCCTTCACGTTCCCTTCGCGTTCAAAGCGCGCCCAGTCTCGGCCACGAAACGCCACGAATAAATGGTTCAGCGGCTCTGTCTAATACCTACATACATCAAGTATGAGTGGTAATACATTTACCTGCACAACATCTACACGCACGCGCAGCATTGGTCGCCATTCCTTCCTCAACAACGCGTGTTGCGTGCCGCGGTCGCCTTATAAAAAAAAAAGAAAAGAAAAGGAAAAA
>SRPV01000891.1:0-12724 GCA_018360135.1 Claviceps sorghi | reverse complement strand
CTTTTTTTTTCTTTTTCTTTTTTTTTTTTTTGACCCTTCTTTCTCTCCTCTGATCATGATAAACTCGGTCGGGGCGACGTACATCCCACTTGGCCTTGAATTCTTCCAATCCTTGGAATTCACGGGCTATGGTCTCGTCGGCCAGCAGTGCTTTATACTGGCGGAGTGACCGTTCGCAGATTTCCGTGTATTCGTTTTCGGGAATCGCATCCTTCAGAAACGCCTTTTCCAGCTCGTCCAGCGTCACGATGATGCTGAAGAGTTCGGCGAGTGACTCTTGGAGGTCGCGCTCGGCTCGTGTGTCCGTGAGCTTGACTTCCTACGGGATTCGGAAGTTGACGATGGTGCGCGGTTTTTTATCATTATTGTGTTTTTTATAACTATATATATATATAGCATTGGCGATGGCCAACGTACCTCGTCGAGATTAATGGTTGCTGCAAACGTCGAGTTGGGAACGTAGCTATGCGGCGTCGGCGCATAGCTTTGTCGAGTGATCATGGCGGCGGGCCGAGGTGGCGCATTGAAGCTCACTTCTGCAAACACGATGCGCTGAGTGCCATCCTTGGCAGGGAGGGGGAGAGGAAGGGAGAGGGAGGCCGGGGGTAGACATTGATCATATGATGACGAAGCAAAGTGACGATGCAACGCCGGGGCCGGTTGCCGCAGGGCAGAAACGCCCTCACCGCCCGCCCAACTTGTGGGCCACCCCTTTATCGATAACCCGCGCCTTGAGGAAGGAGGAAAAAAAAAAAAAAATTGGAAACCAAAAAGTCAATCTGGGGCGGCATAGGCATATAATCGCAATTTTGAGCAGCGCGATCCGCGGACCAGTTTCTTTCCCCCCAAACTGCGAAACCAAGCCCAGTTGGTGTGCGAAAGAAAACTGCCCATCATGGGTCCCGGGAAAAAAAACCTCAAGGCGACCAAGAAATTCGAAAAGAACCACCTCCGCGGTGTGCTCGACAAAAGAAAGGACGTCGCCAAGATCAAGCAGCGTCAGCAGCTCAAAGAAAAGCAAAAGAGCCGAAAAACCAAGGACTCTGAATTCTTCAAAAGCAAGCCCGCCGAAGATGGAGCGGACTCGGCAAAAAAGCCCAGTGGCCTGTTTAGGAACAAAAAAAGTGGCGAGATGACCGTGGATGACTTTTTCCAGGGTGGATTCGACGACATCATCGACAGCAAGGACGCCAAGGCTGGCAAAATGGGCAAAAAAAGAAAAAGGAACGAGCCTGGGGCGGAGCAGGACGTTGCCGAGACGAGCGATGGCAGTGGTTCCGACGTGGACCTCGGTCAACAGCAGCCTGACGTCAAGGACGACGACGACGACGACGACGATGATGATGATGACGGCAGCGAAAATGGGGATGACGGCGGCATGAGCAAAGAGACCATGGAGAAGCTGGCAGAAAAGGATCCAGAGTTTTATAAATTTTTGAAAGAAAACGACCCTGAAGCGCTGGACTTTGACGATGACGCAGATCTGGCAGAGGTCGATGAATTGAGTGCGGGCGAAGAGGACGACCAAGACAAAGATGAACAGCCCAAGAAGAAGAGAAAGAAGGGCAAGACTGCCAAGGAAGAAAAAGCAAAGGGTGAAGACGATGAGGACATGCAAGAGGAGCCTTCTCAAGGCAACGAACTCACCCGGTCGACGGTTGCCAAGTGGCGCAAAGCCATCGAGGAGACCAATTCGTTGCGCGCTGCTCGCCAGGTTGTTCTCGCTTTCCGAAGTGCCGCCCACCTGAACGAAGACGACGAGGATGGCGAGAGCCAGCAGCGGTGGGCCATCAACAGCCCAGAAGTCTACAACGACGTCTTGGTTCTGGCCCTCAAGCACATTCCCGTGGTCATGAACCACCATCTGCCTGTCAAGGAATCCGCCTCTGGCAGAGTCTACGTACAAACCGAGAGCAAGAAGTTCAAGACGCTCTCCCTGCTACTCAAGTCATACACGTCCTCCATCTTGCATCTTCTCGGCACGCTGTCCGACGACAAGACGCTGAAACTGACATTGTCGTCCATCACGCCCATCCTGCCGTATCTTCTGTCCTTCAAGAAGCTCATCAGGGCCCTAGCCAAGGCCGTGGTTAACTTCTGGGCGCAGCCCGCCAGCTCGGAGACGACGCGCATCACGGCCTTTCTCGTACTTCGCAAGCTCGTCATCATCGGGGATAAGGGCATCCGCGAAACCGTCCTCAAGGCGGTCTACCAGGGTCTCGTGCAAGGCTGCCGAGTCACCAACCACAACACCATCCAGGGCATCAACCTGATGAAGAACTCGGCTGCTGAGCTCTGGGGGATCGACCCGTCCATCGGATACACCACGGCGTTCACCTTTATCCGCCAGCTGGCCATCCACCTGCGCAACAGCATCGTCAACAACAAGAACGACTCGTTCCGCATGGTCTACAACTGGCAGTTTACCCACTCGCTCGATTTCTGGTCCTGCGTCCTCGCCGAGCACTGCTCCCCGCTCAAGGAGGCCGAGGCCGGCAAGGAGAATCAGCTCAAGCTCCTCATCTACCCGCTCGTGCAGGTCACCCTCGGGGCGATCCGCCTCATCCCCACAGCCATCTACTTCCCGCTCCGCTTCCACCTCATCCGGTCTCTGCTGCGAACGTCGCGCGCGACAGGCACCTACATTCCCCTGTCGTCGCCGATCCTCGAGGTGCTCTCGTCGGCAGAGATGAAGAAGCCGCCCAAGGCATCCACCCTCAAGGCCTTTGACTTTGCCGTCGCCTACAAGGCCCCCAAGTCGTACCTCCGCACCCGCGTCTTCCAGGACGGCATCGGCGAACAAGTCACGGAGCTGCTCGGCGAGTTCTTCCTCCTCTGGTCCACGTCCATCGCCTTCCCGGAGCTTGCCCTCCCCGTCATCATCCAGCTCAAGCGATGGATGAAGCAGGCCCGCTCCAAGACCCAGGGCAACAAGAACGCCAAACTCTCCTCGCAGCTCGTCGTCCTCGTGCACAAACTCGAAGCCAACGCCAAGTTCATCGAGGGCCATCGCGCCAAAGTAGACTTTGCGCCCAGGGACCGCACCCAAGTCGCTGCGTTCCTCAAGGACTTTGACGTGGCCAGGACGCCGCTGGGGGCGTTTGTGCTCGCGCAGAGGACCGCCAAGGAGGAGAAGACGAGGTTGCTGGACGAGGCGCGGAGGGAGGACGAGCGGAAGAGGAAGGAGGAGGAAGAGAGTGGGGTGCGGGCCGAGGACGTGAGTGATGAAGAGGAACATGATGAGATGGGGGTGGATGAGGACGAGGAGGACGAGGAGGACGAGGAAGACGAAGACGAAGACGAAGATGAGGAGGACGAGGACGACGAATAGAACAGAGCCGGATAAGCTAGTACCTTTTTTTTTTTCTCTTCTTTTTTCCCAACATCACGGATACCTTTTCACTGTTCAAATTAAAAAAAAAAAAAAAAAAACACATCACGCAACGTGAGACGATTCCGCCGTTGGTGAAAAGCACGTCCCTGCCAAACGCAATCCAGTTCACCAAAATCCTGTACACTACTCAGCCCAAGACTCCTAGCCATACAAAGAAAACATACCCGAATCCAAGAGCCCTTGCCCAGGAACCCACCACGCGACAATCATACCCTCCTCCGCAAAGGGGACGCAAAAGAAGGAAAGAAGGAAATCTTGAAGTGTACAGGGCAGAAAAAGAAATTACAGACCATCCACCATGTGGACGTCGTTCCAAATACGGACTGTGACCGCGCCGGGTCCCCATGACTTTCTCACTGCACTTTTGAGAAAAGGAAACAAAATAAAGAGACTCATGCTTATTCGCTTGTGACTGGCAAGAATGCGGTTGGTACTGTTCAAAGGCCACAAAAAAAAAGAAAAAAAAAACAGACGGAAAGAAAGGGGGAGAAGAGGAAAAGAGGAAAAGAGGAAAAGAGGAAAAAAAAAAAAAAAAAAAAAAAAAAAAAAAAAAAAAAAAAAAGGCGTCATTGTCATGCCAACACGGGCTCCTGAATGCCCTCCCATGGGGGAAACTGTTCGCTTCCACCAGTGACGTCCCGTACCGTCATGCCCGTAATGTTCAAAACCGTCATTTCGACTTCTTCCTCCGTCATGGTTTGTCCGGCAGCCTTTTGTCCTTCCAGGACATCGTACAGGCTGTAAATCTGGTCGTTCTTGACTTCCATGCGCTTCAGGAGCGTTTGGATGGATTCGGCCATGTGGACTCGATCACGGCGGCCAATGGCCTTGTCCCTGCCGCTGTACTGTGCCTGTAGGCGAGTGAGCTCCAGCTGCAAGTGCTCCGCCTCGTCCTCGAGTCCCTTGATGACCAGGGCAAGCGCGTGGCCAGGCGCCTGCGAGGGCCGCATCGTGACGTCGTCTCCCGGTAGGCTGCGGTCCGTGACGGGCACGGGACGCGGCACACTAACGCGCTTCTTGCCCGAAGCAGCCTCGGACGGCGACACAACGCCGCGGTGGGAGGTGATGCGCGTGCATACTATGCAGTTGCTGCAGCTATGCTGGCACAGGCCGTCCAGCACACGACGAGCATCTGTCGACAGAGCAGGGCACGACGCCGACTCGTCACGGGCTTTCTTATTGGCTTCGCTGACAACGTCTTCCTTCAAGGGGTCTTTCTGTGCGGGCCGGGATATGCTTCCACGGCGGGGGGCTTTGCTCTGCGCAGTCACATCCTGGTTGTACGGTGGGAAGTGGGCATCTTTCAAGGAGAAGTTGAGCGAGATTGCGGCATCCTGGTTGGTGAATTCCTCTGACTGGAACCCCCCCGTCGTTTCGTCGTTTTCAGTAGTCAGATCCAGTTCTGTAGTTGGGGGGCCCTTGGCAGAACGATGCTCGGTAACCTGCTTGCGCTTGCTGCCCTGGTTGGCCATGTTGCTGTTGTTGTTGTTGTTGTTGCTGCTGCTGCTGCTGCTGCTGTTCTTGTTCCGAGGACCTGATTTCTCGGGTATGGAAAATGCGACACCCTTGGACGCTGTTCGAGGCCTGCTTCGGGATCGCTGTCTACTGCTGCTGGCTCGCCGAGTCATTTGGCGCGTGTCTTGCTCGACCGTATAGCCATGAGACGTCACTTCCGGCAGGGTCGGCATGTCCCCAGTCTCCGTGACTTGTTCGTGACGCGACTCGCTGTTCTTGACGGTGATGTCGGGCACGAAATACGCCGACGTCATGTTCTCATCCGTCGTCGCTCCAACGGGTCCCGCAACGTCGTCTTGGGGCAGCGGTTTGCCGCGATCGAGCTGTTGCTTGAGCAACATGACCTGGTCTTTCATCTGCAAGTTCTCTTCATGCAGGTCGTGAACGCTGCGCTCGAAACCCGAGTTCTCGCGACGCAAAAGCTTGTTTTCATTAAAATACTTCTCATTATGACGAACCAGGGACGCATTGTCTTCCTGGAGGGCCGAGTTTTCCTGCACGACCGTGTCAACCTTGGCTCGAAGAGCTTCTATCTCCTCGCGCGCAGCGTCGAGCTCGTGTTGAGCGCCGTCGAGATTCTCGCGAAGGTCCTCGTTCTCCTCTGTCAATCTGTCATTGGCCGAGCGAAGGGCTTTGTTCTCGGTCGCGCGAGAGTCACCGTCGCCACGGAGCGTTTTGCCACTGCGTAGAGCGTCAACTTCATCCCGCAGGCGCTTATGCTCTGTGCGGAGATTCTCGTTATCGCTACGGAGGGACGAGTTGTCAAGCTCCAGCGCATCGCGGCTATGCTTGAGCGAAACGAGATCACGACGCAGAGCCTCGTTGTCGTGGCGCATCTGCTCCGTGGACTCGAGCCGTTTCTGTGACGTGGAAAGCTCCTTTTCTCTGACTCCCAGCTTGCGGGTCAGTTTGCTGATGTCCTCGCAAGCTTCCTGCAGCCTCGCAATCGCCCTGTCACGCTCATGTGCGATGGATTCGCTTTCTATTTCGTTGGTGCTGAGCTTCCGGGAGGCCTCATCCAAACGGGCTTGCAGCGTCGCAACTTCCAGCTCCAGTCCTAAAGAGCAAACGTTAATGCGACGAGCAAATCGCGTGGTACGCCTCCGATCGACGTTGCTTCCAACTTACGGTTCTTTTGCGCCCTGTACTTCTCGCTCTCATCGTAACCACTATCAAATCTGCTGTGGCGAAGTTGAGCTTCGAGTCTTTCCACTTGAAGCTGCAGACCCTCTGCATATTCTTGTACTTTGTCATGTGCAGCCTGTAAAGAAACAATCTCGTCGCGAATCATATCCATAGAGACAAAGATCTTCTCCTCGTCTTCCGGGACTTTGATGGCATCGACATGCGCATGCGCCCTAGCAGCGGGTCTTTCCTGGCTGTCATGAACTTTGCCATGCTTCACAAAGATTGGGACACCATTCTTCATGGAACCGCTGAATTTGAGAGTACCCGTGACGAAGTCACCAAGGTGAGAAACGTCGGGCATGAAAAACGACCGCGCGTTGGACGTATTATGACCTGGACTGGCCATGGAGACCGGGGATGAGGGCACGGCGGTCAAGCTTGACTTGGCTGAGGACACATTGGGAGACTCTTGATTGTCGTTCACCGGGCTAAGGGAGGCTCTTTGTAGACGGTTGAGGGCGTTTGTTATTGATGAGCGACGTTGTCGAGACGGCACAGGCTGGATCGAGGGGGTACGATTGTGTGTCTTTGAGAGAAGACTCTTGTGTTGTTGTTGTTGTTGTTGTTGCTGCTGCTGCTGCTGTTGCTGCGGCCTTCCAGCGCCATAATACGAAGCAGGCCGAGCAGGAGATTGGTCGAGTATGGATGAATTGTCAGACTCGTTATCCACCCGGGCCTGCATTTGCGCACGCGTCTTGGCGGTGGCTGGCCAAATATCCCGAGTAGAGTCATCCACTGTGAATTTGACACTCGAAACAGGCGGCTTATTCTCCTTCGACTGTGTCTTCCAGGGTCGGGTCTCGGTGATAGCGGCGGTCGAGGTGGCGTCACCACCATCATCACCATCCAACGTGTGCGCGTTGTTGGTGGCGGGGTTGGGCTTGGGCTTGGAAAAGTATTCAGGCCACTTGCGGTGGGCGGCGTCAAAGTTGACGGCAAGCTTCTTGGGAGCCGTCACTCGGGCAATATCTTGGTTGAGCCGGCGAGTTGACTCGCCGTCCGGATCGGAAAATAGCGACGACCTGGTGACGGTGCCATGGGAGCCGGTGGAGGAAGGAGGAGAGTTGAAGGGATTGGCGCGATTAGCATTCATTTCTCGAAGGATGCGCGAGCGATAGCGATGTACGGCGTCGGTCTCCATGGCTGAGCTACGCCAGAGACGCGATGCCTCGGATGCGATGCGGATAGTTTGTACTCAGCGGCGCGTCTTTCAAGACGTGCGCAATAAGGGCGTGTTTCTGCGTGTGTGGACGGTGCGTGTGTGTGTCCGACGCGTAAAGCAAATACAAGGGCGCCGGCGAAGAATCGATGCTCTTGGGAGAGGGGCCTTGCTCTTCTCAATTCATGGTGGGAAGGGCTTTGGAGTCAAGACGAGAATGACTGCACGGTATGGAAATTGGTGATGCAGCGCGGAAGAACGAGGTGCGGAGCAGAGGTACAAGGAGGTGGGTGGGCGGCGCGCAGCAAGCAGAGGTCACTCGATGATTTTTTGGGGGCGTCTGGGTGGACGCGCCTTGGTTGGTGCCGCGGGGGGGAGGGAAAGTAAACAAAGCGTCTGGTCTGGTGATTTGTGGCCGGGCTGACCGCCCGGCCCACATGCCGTACGGGTGCTGGCAGAATGACTGGGTCTTATGACGCCAGGCCGGCTCGTGCCTGGCACTAAAATGCTGCACACGCTTTGTACACATCTACATGAAGTACGAACAGCACACCAAGTCCCGGCCTGCCAAACTCTATCTTGCCTTGCTTCCATGCTTCGTCCCTCGCCGTGAAAACTTTCTTGCATCGTGTTGCTGAACATGGCGGCCCAGTCCCTCTCCCAACACCCATGGCGCCATGGTGCCGTCCTTTTTCCTTTGGCGTCGCATTGGCGTCGTATGCTGGCGAGCTTCGGCTGTGGCAGAGCGCACCGGGCCAAAGGGGCTTCCTCCGGTCCTGAGAGCCTTACGAGGCCTTTTTCCGACGACTTTTTTCTCAAAAGCTTTTCCAGAGTCCTCGTCTCAAGGCTCGTCCAAGGGCTTCTCCAAGGTCATTTAATCTCGACGCACCACGTCTCCGTCTGTCTGTTCCACCACCATGACTCTCTTTCTTGAGTAGCATCTTGCCGTCACTCGACCAGTACCACACACAGCTACTCACGGGTCGACTTTGAACTGCTCACGCTCCCGCTGCTTGGTCCCAAGTGCGGACCTCCTGATGCGAAGGTCACCGGAACGACGACGAAGTTCTTTCATAAAAGGGCCTGCCTGTGCCGGCCCTGTGAGCATCTTGGGTGCTCGACGAGGAAGAAACAGCCGCCCGTGCTGTCTTGTCTTGTCTTGTCTTGTCTTGTCTCAACTTGTCTCAAACTGTTTCGACTCGGTTGTTGGACCAAATGCCTCGCCTCTCCCTTCTCCTCGCATTGGGCGCCTGTTACCTCCTGCCCTTCTGTGCGGCGAGTGTCGAACCTCCGAGACAAGTCACGCCGTGCTCCCAAGTATCCCACGAGTGTCGACCCGTCTCCGAATCCTTTGTTGGACTTCCGAATGAAGCCCGGGCCGCTCCAGACAATCCCACCGAGGACACATCCTCCGTGTTAGGAGATGTTTTCAATGCCCTGGCTGTTCTGCAAAACACCTACTTGGAACCGATCAATGGCACACTGCCCAGCTCCATTGAATGGACGGGAGCTGTTGTCGGGACCATCATCTCGGGCACTCTTAGCACCCTGTCCAAATCGCTCGATTCTTTGAGCCAAAAGCATGACTGGAACGAAAAGGAACAGTTGATCTCCTTTATTTTCGCCCATGTCACTCACTATTTTTTCGGTCAAAATACTGCCGCAATCCTGAACCAGGTACGCTCAATGCCCTCGCACCCCCTTTCGCTGCGAATCGTGAAGTTGTTGCTGACATGAATAAAAAAAAACACAAGGCGTACGACGACGTTTTGTGGGTTGTCCTCGGTTGGCTAGAAACTATCAAGTTTATAAACCTTCACTCTGCACTACATTATCCGACGCGAGAACGGCAGTGTTTGACCGTGCCGACGAAGCTCGGCTCGGCTCTTGGAACTGTGTCATGGCATGGCAATCATTGGGTCTGCACATTTGCAACCCGCGCTCGTGCCTTTTGGGATTTTGCCTCCAAGGGATGGGATACCAATCTCTGTAATGGCGGCATGGTATGGAGATCGGAGCCTGATCCTTACAAGAACGCCATCACAAATGAGTTGTGGATTTCGGCGTCCACGTCCATGTATAGCCATTTCCCCAACGACAAGTTCAATCAGAACTGGGTCTCGAGCAAAGGTCTGGCGACCAACAACCCTGTCTATCTGAGTGCCGCTGTCACGGGCTATAAGTGGCTGAGGGATGTCAACATGACCAACAGCCGGGGCCTATTCGTCGATGGATTCCACATAGACAAGACCATACCGGGCAACGTGAAATGCGACAAGCGTGACGAAATGGTCTACACCTACAATCAGGGTGTCGTTCTGACGGGCCAACGAGGTCTTTTCATAATGACGGGCAGTGCTTCCTATCTCGAGGAGGGCCACACACTCATTTCAGCCGTCATCAACGCAACCGGATGGGATATGGCCAAGAATAAGCCCGTCGACAGCATCAAAGACGTACCTCCAGGCAAGCTTCCTCCCTGGCGCGGAATTGGTCGCTACGGTATTCTCGAGGAGTTTTGTGATACGGACGGCACATGCTCGCAAGACAGGCAGACCTTCAAGGGCATCTTCTTCCACCATCTCACAGAATTCTGTGCTCCTGTTGAACCTGCCGACGTCGCGCGTTACGTACAGACCGATACGGAGCAAATCGGCAAAGTCGGAGAAGCCCATAACAAGTCGTGCGCTGGATACCTGAGCTGGGTAAAGCACAACGCGGATGCCGCCCTGGCAACGCGAGACGCCGCAGGCCGATTTGGTATGTGGTGGGGGGCCAACATCTATGGCCAGCTCGCCGCTGCCCCAGCCTCATTGCACCGCCGGGGATGGTCCCTGCAGATCAACGTCACCGACACTCAACCTCATGCTTCGGAGGAACCTCTCGTCGGTCGAGCGGTGGGGAGACGTGCTAGCGATCTCAACGATAGGGGAAGAGGGAGGACGATCGAAACCCAGGCTGGCGGGTTGGCTCTCCTGAGAGCTTATTGGGAGTTGTCTCGGAAATGACGTGGCATATGGACATGTGTGAAGAGGGATAGAAAGGGATGTAGAGGGATGCAGATGGATGTAGATGCAAACTTGGATACCCCGTGCGGACAATCTGCACGAAAATACAAGAGCCGTTGGAGCACACGAGTACAGCATACGTAATGCACATGTAGGACACTCACAGCACACGGTGGAAGAAACAAAGTGGGAAAGAAAAAGGGAAGAAGGAAAAAAAAAAAAAAAAAGGTCAAATATGACTATATGAATTTTTTAAACACCCCAGTTTTGATAAAAAGCCCCTTCTTGACCATGCATCCAGCGCTTCACACCCCGACAGCAACATCCCCCCTCTTCGTGTCGGGAATGTTCCCCAGAATGGCCTGCTCGAGAGGCTTCTGGCTGCGCAACGAAGCCGGCACGGCATGATAGTTGCTCTCGTGGTCTTCGTTCTCGTTCTCCGAGGACGGCGTCTCGTCGGAGTCGTCGGCCGTCGAGGGCGCCTGCATGGTGTATCCCGTGTCGCTGGCGTCGACGTAGGCGTCGAGGCCGTGGCCCTTGCGGGGAAACTGGGCCACCAGGTCCTTGTGCATCTGGAGGACGCGGCTCATCTCCTCGTGGGACACGTCGTTGAGGAAGACGCATTCGCCGAGGGGGCTGACGGGCACGGCGAGGCGGAGCTTGCCGTCCCGGGTGCGCAGGATGGCGGCCGTGGCCTTGTCCAGGAGGGGGGCGTCGAACTGGGCGTGGTCCATGGAGAGGCCGGCGCGGGAGAAGAGGCGGAGGAGACGCATGTGGTCTTCGTGGGTGAGCAGGTTGCGCTTGCGGCTGAGGGTGGCGGAGTAGGCCATGTCGATGGAGATGGCGTGGCCGTGGCGCAGGGGGGGGTTGGGAACGAGTTCATGAAGGGGAGACCAGCTTTGGGCGGTTGGTTGTGTCGTCAGCACGAGGAGCGCTATGCGTCTATGTACATCCTGGTTGGGAGGGAAGGGGGGGGGAATAGAATGCTTACGTGTGGCCATAGGCAATGACCCTGTCGAGCATAATCTCGTGCAGGTTGGGAGTCTCGAGCTTCAGCATCTCGTAGATGCCGGCCTTGCAGATCTTGTCGGCGGCGGCTTTGATCTCGTCGGAGCTCTCAAGTCTGCCAAAGGCCGTCGTGATCATCTGCTCGCAGTACTTGTCGAGCAGGTCAAAGGTGGTCTTGTCGGCGCACGACGAGATCTTGATCAGCTCGGCGAAGCCGTTGCGGATCTGTGCCACGGGCAGCGTGCGGAGGAAGGTGAAGTCGAGGAAGGTCTTCTGGGGCGCGTGGTAAGCCCCGAGGCGGTTCTTGTAGCCGCCATAGTTGACGGCCACTTTGATGGAGACGGAGGCGTCGATGAGGCCGATGACGGTGGTGGGGATGCGGATGTAGTTTGTGGTGCGGCGGTACGAGGCGCAGGCAAAGCTGGGAGGAGAGTTTGTCTTAGCAAAAACCGAGGAGCAAAGTGCAAGTGCAAGGCGCCTTCGCATCACGTGATGACGTACCCAGCAACATCCGTCACCAGACCACCACCCACAACCAGCACAGGCTCCTTTCGGAACACGCCAAACTCGTTCATAGAGTCGACGATGCTCATCAGTGTCTCCATCGTCTTGGCCTTTTCGCCAATCATGGTCTTGTGGATGGTGAGCTTGATTTGGTGGTGGTCAAAGTACTTTTGCATCACGTCTCCGTAGAGCGTGAAGATGTTGTAGTCCATGACGGCCAGACAACGCTGCCATTTCTGGTAGCACTTGGCCAGCTGGGCGTTCTCAACGTTGAACACCCCGTCGAGGAACTCGAAGTTGTATTCGATCTTCTCATAGCCCGTGACTTCAAAGCCGTTGGAGACGGGCTCCACGGTAGCCTTCATGTCAGACATTGTTCCGGTGTTATTTGGTTTTTTTTTTATCGTATTCTTTCCGATATGTTGAATTTGTTGGTCCTCAGAAGAAGAGCCTGGAGATGCAAAGGTGCAAAGGTGCAAAGATGCAAGTGAAAAATGACAGGAAACAAGGACAATGAGAGCGGGACAGCGGAGGAAAAACGTCTAGGCGGAAGCTTGACTGGATGGTTGAACATGGAGCCCAAAGACAAGAGGGAAGAAAAACGGTGTTGGCCGGCCCCTTAATACGTGATAAAGTTCTCCATTGACCCAATGATGATTCTTCCCCTAGTTCGTTCTCAAAGGGGGAAACAAGAAAACACAAACATGCATCAAAACTTTAATGATTCATAATGATGCTCTCGTCCGGCTTCAAGGTCAACTTGGACGCCCACTCAATCCACATTTAAACGGATCTCGCCCCGGATCAGGGAACTGCATTACGCGAACATCTAATAGCCATTGAATAGCGAAAATTAGCGCGAGGGACAGTACCCTTCCGGTCCAGGAATAAGCACGCAAAAGGCCATAAAAAAAAAAAAAAAAAAAAAAAAAAAAAAAAAAAAAAAAA